>CADEBD010000432.1:0-92042 GCA_902825455.1 Arctia plantaginis
CAATATAAATAGTTTTGATCACGTTAACAGCAAGAAATTTTAAAGAGCACTTGTGGATTATTTTCTTCCATTCTTAATTGATTACTATCCGATAGATTCATTTATTAATGTCAATAGGAATGTGCAAATATTTCATATTTTTATTCTACTGAACGTTACGACTTCATGCTAAATTTAAGTTACTTACTTTAAAAAATACCTGTAAATCTATTAGGTTGTGAGGTTGTTCATGACATAAAATATTTTTAAATAGGATTAATTTTTGTCGAGCAGTAATACGATTGCTGTGACAGCGAAAAGTTAACTCGCGATATCAGATGACCGCCATGTATTTTACTTACACAGCTCTCTTTTATGAAACATCGAATTATATAGACAAAGAAACCGTGAGAGCATAGTCATTATAAAATCTTGATGTTAAACAACGACCTGGGGGCTATTAATGATTGGGCTAATAGGTTTGGTTTGACTGTGAACCCAGTGAAGAGTCAAGCCATAATCATAGGCAGTCAACGTATGATTGGAAGGTTAGACCAAGGTAAAATGCCACCGTCGAGGGCCTATTCCCGCAGCGGGCGGAGCACACACCCCCGTCGATGGCTGCATCAGCCGGAGACGACGGGGGTAGCGAGGTTGATGTTCCGCCCGTCAGGGAATCGGAGTTGGGGGCGGCTGTTCTACGGATTCGATCCAAGAACACCGCCCCCGGGCCGGACGGGGTTCCAGCCCGAGTGATGGCCCGAGCCCTCGACTACATGTCGGACCACCTCAGGGGGGTGTTGGACGCTAGCCTGGCGTCCGGACGCTTCCCTGAGCGCTGGAAATGCGGGAAGCTGGTCCTGCTGCAGAAGCCGGGACGGCCTGCCGAATCGGTCGCGGCCTATAGGCCTATCGTGTTGCTGGACGAGGCGGGCAAACTTTTTGAGAGGGTGCTCTCTGCCCGGATCGTCCGGCACCTTTGCGAAGTTGGCCCCGATCTGTCGGACGCCCAATTCGGTTTCCGAGAGGGGCGTTCGACGATCGATGCCGTAATGTGCCTTAGGGCCGTGACCGAGGAGGCAGTGAGCTGCGGCGGAGTGGTGTTGGCGGTGTCCTTGGACATCGCCAACGCCTTCAATAGTCTGCCATTCAGCTGCATCAGGGAAGCGCTCCGCTACCACGGAGTGCCGGAGTACCTGAGGCGGCTGGTGGCAGATTATCTTGAGGAGCGAACCGTCATGTACGAGGACCGAGATGGCGTCTTGAGACGCAGGGCCATGTCGTGCGGTGTTCCGCAGGGGTCTGTCCTAGGACCACTCCTGTGGAATATTGGATACGACTGGGCCCTACGAGGGCGTCTCCCCCCCGGGCTGGGTGTACTCTGCTACGCAGATGACACTTTAGTCACGGCCCGGGGGGGCTAACTTCCAGGAGGCGGCGCGCCTGGCCGCCACGGGAGTTTCCCTGGTGGTCGGGCGTATTGAGGCGTTGGGTTTGCGGGTGGCCCTGGATAAGACGGAGGCCCTATTATTTCATGGGCCCCGTCGTGGTCCACCCGCCGGCGCCTCAATCGAGGTCGGCTCGGTCCTCGTACCGGTCCGGGCCCAGATGAGGTATCTGGGTCTGGTCCTAGATGGTAGGTGGCTCTTCGACGAGCACTTCCGACAGCTTGGTCCGAAGCTGGTGGACACTGCCTCCGCCCTAGGGCGACTTTTGCCCAATTTGGGCGGGGCCAGTGTTCCCACGAGACGGCTGTAAGCGGGGGTTGTCCGGTCCATGGCGCTTTATTTATTTATTTATTTATTTATACTTCCTGCAAATACATTGCATAAGGCGGACTTAATGCCATAGGCATTTTCTTCCAGTCAACCTTGGGGTGATGCAGAGATTTGTGTATGGCAGGTATATAATGAGGTAAATTATTTAAATTGTAGTCGGTTGCAAGATGAATACATATATAAATGCAAATATCATTTATACGTACTATATAATACTATAAATATAAAAAAAAAACATAAACATACACACATACATTCATACATACATGCCTGCGTTGATGAACACACAAGGGGTTATTTTGATGACTCCGTCAACAAGTCTCCATAAAGCTTGCGTACTCTGGTCTTAAAGATTGTTCGGTTGGTGGATGTCCTGATCTCTAGGGGAAGGGCGTTCCAAAGATTTACCGCTTGGACAGTGAAGGAAGAATGTATGATACGGGAGCTATGTGAAGGACAAAGAAGGAGGAAATTATCAGCGGAGCGAAGGCTTCTGTCATGGTTGGAGCAGAGATATTGCAGGTGGGATGTTAAGTAAGTAGGTGAGGTAGGTGTGTGGAGAAGGGAGTGCAACATAGTCAGCGCCCGCAAACTGCGGCGCTGTCTTATAGGTAGCCATGACAATTGACTGCGATAAGCGGATACATGATCGTACTTTCGAAGGTTGAATATGAACCGAATGCAGTTGTTGAGAAGTCGGTCTAATTTATTGAGCAGATCTGCATTCAGGTCGAGGTAACACACATCACCATAGTCGATGATTGGGAAAATTAAGGTCTGCACCAGCATCGTTTTTGTTTTCACTGGGAGTAAATTTTTCAGGCGGTAAAGTCCCCTCAAGATATTCGTTACCTTCTGACTGACGCTAGTTACCTGCGTTTGCCAATTTAGGGTTGGGTCTATGTGCAGACCGAGATCCTTGACTGATTGGCTAATGGGCAACACAGTTCCATCAAAAATAATATGTGCGATAGCGTCAGTATCAATTCTACCCGTCATTCTAGGACTCCCTATAAAGATTGCCTGACATTTGGCTGGGTTCACGGTTAAACCAAATCCACCAAATTAAACCAAATTATGGTGCACCGGTGTGGGTGGCGGCTCTGACCGCCCCGAATAGGGCGCGCCTCTGGCGCCCCCAGAGGATATTGGCGGTCAGAGCCATACGCGGATACCGCACGGTGTCCACCGAGGCGGCTTGCGCCTTGGCCGGAACACCCCCGTGGGATTTGGAGGCGGAAGTGCTCGCCGAAGTTTATCGGCGAGTGGCTGACTTCCGGGCGGGGAGCGGATTTCGCCCTCCGCCCGAAGACGTGCGCGAGTGGCGCGAAGCCGCTCGCCGAGCCACCATGGTGAGATGGTCGTTCCGGCTGGAGACTCCACGCGCTGGCTTCGCCGCCGTGGAGGCTCTCCAACCGGTCATCGCCGAGTGGGCAGGGTGGCAGCACGGGACCCTTTCCTTCCGGCTGACGCAGGTGCTTTCCGGGCACGGTTGCTTCGGAAAGTACCTGTACTCGGTCGCTAGGAGGGAATCGAGTCCCGCCTGCCACCACTGCGACTGCAGTGAGGATTCGGCCCAGCACACGCTGGCGGTTTGCCCCGCATGGGCGACGCAACGCCGGGCCCTCACGGATGCTGGACGGAACGGACGGACGGAACGGTCCGAGGGGATTTCCACACGTAAAAAAAAAAAAGGTAAAATGCCACCGTATAGGCTTATCGTGTTGCTGGACGAGGCGGGTAAACTTTTTGAGAGGGTACTCTCTGCCCGCATCGTCCGGCACCTCTGCGAGGTTGGCTCCGATCTGTCGGACGCCCAATTCGGTTTCCGGGAGGGGCGTTCGACGATCGATGCCGTGGGCCGCGGGTGGACGGGATGGGTTCTCCCCTCCAGCCGCAATAGTTTGGCCGGCCAGTTTCTTTGTGTCGGACGTCGCCTAAAGAGAGGTCAATTTGAGACGGAGCCCGCACCAGTAGCGGGCCGGCGCTGGGAGGGGTCCAGAAGGAGATAGTTACCTGGACCCCTCCTAAACTGGAAGCGCAAAAAGGGCACACCGTGTGGTTTTAGTCGGTTCGAGTCCGATACACCGCCCCGCCGAACGAGAGCCCCGGTGGGGTGACGGTCCGAGGGGATTTCCACACGTTAAAAAAAAAAAAAAAAAGGTAAACTGCCACCGGGGTGCTACACTAGAAAACCTCCCCGTGGTGCACCCTGGAAACGCTGGCGATGGCACTGTTTTCTCCTTGTTCACTTGGAGGAGAGGATTATCGCAAGCGGCTAATATTCTAGCAGAAGAGGAAGCCGTTTATCGGCTCTCGGGCAAGGCCTGGTCCAGCAGGGTGGGGTGACCTCGGTGAAAAACCAGAAGGTGGGGCCCTGTAGGGGCCAGTTTCTCCGCTGATAGCGGTGGAGAAAGGAAGACGGGCTCGGCGTGTACTGACACTACCACCGAGCAGGCAGGGGGACGTAGTCTCCCTGTCACCGTCGGCATATCGTAATCCCGAGAAGAGCGCTGTGGTCAAGTCTCGCGGCTCTGATCGGGGGCGAGGGTCTTGGCTTAACCGCCCGGACCGCGAGGAAGAAAACCCCTCTAAAAAATTTCCCCGAATCCCGTGTTCTGGTGCGTGGCCAGGGGATGCATGGCTGATGGGTAGTTCAGTCGTAAGCGCACTCCCAGCCGGGGCACTTGCGGACCTGTCGGTTGGGCATAAATTTACGCTTGCCCGGGTATTGAGGGATCTCTGCAAGGGTGGACCTTTAGTTCTCCCCCACTAGTGGGTATAATATGGGAAGTGACTTATCAAATACATGTAAAAGACTGAAACAAACAACAACGAAACAGGCAAGCCAAACGGACAAAGAAACGGTCAGAAGGAAGGAGAAGAAGAAGAGTGGATTCGGCGTCCACTGAAGGCGAGGTGGTGTCGAGAACACCTATCTCGGTGGGGCTCCCAGTAGTAGTCTGTAGTAGACTGTAGTGGACTGACTGCTGGGAGTCGAAGAACATCGGAGCGTCTTCTTTCCCGGTCCGCGGCTTCATCAGACAGTGGCTCCAGTGTGTCGATTGACGCACTGGACGCTATGGATGTTGAGTTCCGCGACACTGGGAGTCGCAAGCGTGGACGCTCCGGAGATTAGGGTGTAGACCCCTCGCAAGACATGCTGCCACCTAAGGTGGCCGGCAGCCAGCGAGGACGGTCACGGACGCCGATCGCGAGGTCGCGTGCCCCTGTCCCCGTCCCGTCGGGCTCCGCCTTCTCTGGGGCGGAGTCTTACAGGCGTGTCCGAGCGGACGGCGAAGCCGTAGCGGAGGAGGAGATCGAGGACGCTGCTCAAGATTCGGGAGCCGGTTGAGGGAGATGCCCCCCGGGCAGCAGTCCGTCCGTCCCGTCACAACAGGGAGCGCAGCGGCCCGTCGTCGCAGCGCTCCCTGTTGTGGGAGGCCGCATCTCCTACGCGGCGGCGCCGTCGGCGTCGGCCCCGACTCCACCGGCTCCCCAAGGGCACCGGCCCAGGCGCCAGTCAAGGCGCCGGCCCAGAAGTCGGCCAAGACGGGGCCCAAAACGGCGCCGAGGAGTGGAGTGGAGTTCCCTACGGTCCCCACTCCGACACCCCTGCCGGGCCCCTCCGCACCTGCCCCCTCCAACGGGGGCTGGCAGGAGGCGAGGGGTTCAAAGAAGTCTCGAAGGCGGGCTAGAAGGGCTGCTCAGAAAGCAGCCCAAACCCAGCCTTCGCCACCGGTGGCAACGGCCTCTAAAAAGAGGCCGCGGAAGCTGCAGCCGCCCAAAACCGCGGCTGTAGTCGTCACGTTGTCGCCGGAGGCGGCCATTGGCGGACTGACGTATGCGGCCCTCTTCAAGGGGGCCCGTCCCGGTCTCGCCTCTGAGTTCGGGACGGCAGGGATAAGATTGCGCCGCGCCCAGACGGGAGCTCGAGTATTCGAGTTCCCTGGGGCTGAAGGCGCGGCGACGGCCAACAAATTCGCCGAGAAATTGCGGGGAATGTTTGCCGACACGGACGGTTTAAGATCGCCAGGCCCACCAGATGCACGGAACTGCGCATCTCGGGCCTGGACGACTCTATAACGTCGGAGGATGTCCGTGATGCAGTCATGGAGAAGACAGGGTGCACTGCGGACACCATCAGAGTCGGCACCGTCCGTCCGGGTCCGGGAGGCCTCGGTGCGGTGTGGGTTAGCTGTCCCGTGGCGTCGGCCAAAGTGTTGGGCGACGCCAGAAGCATGGCTTCGTGAATGCCAGAATCAGGTTCTGGCCGCGAGGCCGATGAGGTGCTTCAAGTGCCTAACCGCGGGACACACTCGCACCAGGTGCGAGAGCTGTTTTGACTGCAGCGGTTTATAATTCCGCTGCGGTCAACCCGGGCACAAGGCGGCAGAGTGCTCTGCCGCCCCCCACTGCCCGGTGTGTGAGGTTGGTAAAAAGCCCGCCAATCACATGATGGGGCAAGGGGGCTGCAAGCCTCCCCGCGCTTCTCGGCAAACGCCGGGGGCTAGCGACCCAGGCTACGTCCGACGTCAATCTTGCGTCAACGCCAACGCCCATGGAGGAGGTTGTAGAGACGATCCAGTAATGGATCAAGTCTCCAACCTCCTGGTCCAGACGAATCTCAACCACTGCCGGGGCGCAGGATCTCTTCCTGCAAACCATGGCACAGTGGTCGATAGGTGTTCCCGTAGGCGCGGAGCCCTCTTTTGTCCCTTCCCGTCCAAACTGGTTGGGTGACCGGGACGGCTCCGTGGTAGTCGTCGACTCCACGGCGGCTCATTCCCCGCCCTTGTCGCTAAGAGACAAGGGTACTGGATATGTTTATTTATTTATTTATTTTTTTTATTTAATCTTAGGTTTGCCTACAATTGTTACACCTTTCTTAAAAATAATACATGTGACGGCAGCCATACTGTCAGCCATACAAAGATCGCACGACCTTATCAACACGACTGGTATTGGAAACAGTATCGTTAGTAGCACGGAGCAAATTAATTGTGACATAAAAATCCAAAGTATTGAAATTAGCGTCACGCTTCATGTAGTTCCAGATGATTGTCTGCGCGACGCTATTTTATTAGGTAGAGATATACTTGAGCGCGATATTCTCGTTGAGATTTCGGAGACCGGTTTAATACTCAATCGGTGTAAGGTATCTAATATGTGTACCAAAACCAAACCTATATTAGACATTGACTCAATTAATACTGACCTGACAGGAACTGATAGAGTAAAGCTTTTTAACATATTAACTCAATACACGGACAATTTCATTGAACATTTTCCTACAACTAGAATTAAAACGGGACAGTTGAAAATCGATTTAATTGATCCTCATAAAATAGTGCATAGGAGACCGTATAGATTATCTCCTCAAGAATCTGACATAGTGGATGAAAAAATTAAGCAATTAATAACGGCAAATATTATTAGAGAGAGTTCATCCCCATTTGCTAGCCCTATCATTCTTGTAGAGAAGAAGGACGGCAGTACACGCATGTGTGTTGACTATAGGGAGTTGAATAGTAATACTCAACCGAATCATTATCCTCTACCTTTGATTGGTGAACAAATTGATAAACTTCATGGTGCTCATTATTTTAGCAGTATTGATATGGCTTCTGGGTTTCATCAGTTACCTGTTCATGAAGATTCCATACAAAAAACTGCATTTGTTACCCCAAAAGGACAGTTTGAATATTTGGCTATGCCTTTTGGGTTGCGCAATGCCCCTTCCATTTTTCAAAAGGCTATTAATACTGCTCTGAAGCCTATGAACGTTATCCAAAAAAAATACAAGCCTTAGTAGATGTCCCAACTCCAAAAACTGTTACCCAAGTTAGGCAGCTCATAGGGCTAGCTACGTATTTTAGACAGTTTGTTCCTAACTTTTCCCAAATAATTCGCCCTTTGTATCCTTTAACAAAAGGAAAGGGTAATATTAGATGGACCCCAGAGCATGACCAAGTACATAAAAGGATAATCCATATCTTAACATCCGAACCAGTTTTAAAAGTTTTTGATCCTATCTTGCCCATTGAACTCCATACCGATGCAAGTAGTGAAGGATATGGTGCAATACTTATCCAAAAACATAATGATGCCCCTCATGTGGTAGCATATTATAGTAGAAAGACTATAGATTCAGAGACGCGTTATCACTCTTATGAGTTAGAAACCCTCGCCGTAGTAAAAGCAATCGAACATTTTCGTCATTATTTGCATGGACGAAAACTGTATTTACTGATTGTAACTCCCTTAAAGCTTCCCACTCGAAACGTGACTTGACTCCAAGGGTTCACCGCTGGTGGGCTATATTACAGGCTTACGATTTTGACATTGTGTACAAAGAAGGTCGAAAGATGGCTCATGCAGATTTTTTGTCCCGCAATTTGTCAAACACCAGCTATTTGGAACCCCGTAAAGTAAATTTTCTTGAGTTAGATATAGGTTGGCTAAAAGTAGAACAACAACGCGATTCAGAACTTTCGGAAATAATATCGAAAATACGTAATAATCAATTACCTGAGGAGATATCACATACGTACGATTTAAGACAGGGTATATTGTATAGAAAGATAGAGCGTAGAGGAGTTTCTAGTTGGTTACCTATTGTGCCCCGTTCTTTGATTTGGTCCCTCATTAGCCATGTTCATAATGAAATAAAACATTTAGGTTTTGACAAAACTTTAGACAAACTTTACGAGTTTTATTGGTTTCCTGATATGGCTAAATTCGTAAAAAAGTTCATTAACTGTTGTGTAGTATGCAAAACTTCTAAAGGTCCTTCAGGTGCCCAGCAAATGCAGTTGTACTCCATTCCTAAAAATCCAGTTCCTTGGCACACAGTTCATTTAGGTTTAACAGGAAAACTTTCAGGAAAAAGTGATAGAAAAGAATATTGCTCAGTTTTAATAGATGCCTTTACAAAGTATTTGTATTGCTTGAATATGCTCCGGCTTTAAGTTCTTCACACGCTGTTAGAGCAATTAAAAATGCTGTTAATTTATTTGGTGCTCCTAAGCGCATTATCGCAGATAGAGGACGTTGTTATGACTGCAGTGAATTCAAAAACTTTTGCAATGATAATAAAATAGAGCTCCATTTAATAGCAACTGGTTCTAGTAGAGCTAACGGGCAGGTCGAGAGGGTCATGCGAACTTTAAAGAATATTCTTACTATTATAGAAAGTAATTCTAATAATACTTGGAAGGACGAATTAGGCGAGATTCAGCTTGCTCTTAATAGTACACGTTCCAGGACCACAGGGTTTACACCCATGGAACTGATGTTTGGTATTCAAGGTTCCTCGCTTAATCTAGCTAAAATAACTCCTAGTTCTTCTGAACCAACTCTAATTAATGTCAAAGCGGCTCGTTCATCTGCATCAGAAAATATTCAAAGAGTAGCTAACACTGACACTTTACGGTTTAACAAGGGTAAAGCTCGGATTAAACCTTTTGCAGTTGGTGAATTTGGTTTTGTAAAAAGCGAAGAAAGGCATCAATCTAAGTTAGACAAGAAGTTTAAGGGACCTTATAAAATAATCACTGTATTAGATAATGACCGTTATGAACTTAAACATATTAACGGTTCTAACAGAATTTATAAATTTGCTCATGAAAATTTAAGGGGAGTACCTAAAGGGCAAGAAGGCTATCTAGAAATTTATGAGTATAGTGATGAAAGTGATAGTACTGATGAACGAACCGTGATGGCAGATGATGAATTTGAATATATCTGTTGTGCCTGGAAATAGTAATACGACCTCTGAGGTAACTGTAAACTCCCCTATGTTGTCTGTAGATGATTCAGAGACACTTTCGGTAAGCTCTCGCACCTTAACCGCAAATGACTCTGAAGAAACTTTTTCTTGTAGTTCTCGTACATTAAGCGTGGATGATTCCGAAGCTGTAATAGAATCTTTGGAATGATCAATTTGTGTAGTCTCTTCTACTTTTGTGGAAGATGATGAGTGATGCGCTGCGGGAATCTCACCTACTTTAGTGGGTGACGATTTAGACCAGCATGTTTGAATTGTGGGGTATGATCTATTCTGCGCTGCGGAAATCTCACCTACTTTAGTGGGTGACGATTTAGACCAGCATGTGTGAATTATGGGATATGATCTACTTTGCACTGCAGGAATCTCTCCTACTTTAGTGGGTGTCGATTCAGACCAGTATCTTCGAACTGAAGGGATTTTCTATGTCAAAGAAATACCTAGACCAGTGATTGTTAATGAAACGATGATGATGTGAATTAAAATTCTTGTAGGAATTCACTCGAGGACGAGTGATTTATCAGAATGGCCGTGACGGCAGCCATACTGTAGTCAGGCTGCGAGAGACGGCGACTAGATGGCGCTAGTGGAACGTGCACCGGACGCACCATTTGAAATATTACTTAATCGATTTTACATCGATTATTTGGCTCAAAAGACTTGGATTCAAACTGGTAAAATATTGTGACGTTTCCCCTTCCCAAGCGACCGCCTTTATAACGAGCTGCGCTGTTGAGACGACACGCATTCCGAACGATTGCGTCCCGGTGCACGGACCACTGTCTCTCGACAGTCAGTACTGCCCGATTACTATCCTTATTGCGATGTAAGATATTTGGATTATTTGATTATAGTAATAAATTTTGTGCATTTGTGTACACGAGTTTTACTTCTAATGTCTGGACCTAACCCGACACATGCATGTTTTATAGAATATAGGTGTACAACATTAATTGGCAAACACAACATTTATGAAAAAAAAACGGATATTAGGGTAACACATGATAGATAACTTGTACTCGTATTATTTTTACAATTCAAAGATTGCACTTGCACTTACTGTGACAATTGGTGGTTTAGAGAAAAAAATGATACAAGAGAAAAAAAAAAAAAAAAAAAAAAAAAAACAGACAAAAAAAACAAGTAATCGACAAAAGGGTTATAAAATAAACATAGAGCTAACAAACATATTTTATACATACATATTTGTAAAACTTATAGTTCAGTCTGATTTACTCTGGCTACTAAAACTGATTAGTTCTGCCGCGAACTTGGCTCTTAAATCTATTAAGACTGGTGTTAAGCATGTCAATTTTTTTACCGAACTTATTATAAAGTCTAGTCAGTCTGGGTATGGGAGAGTAAAAGCCGAGGACCGTTTTACGTGATGGTGGGTATAGTAGATTGACAGGATTTCGGGGATACTTACGAGGGACATTAAAATTTATTTTAGATAATAATTGGGGGCAATCAATATAATTATTTACTAGTTTATATAAAAAAATTAGGTCGAGTGATTCTCGTCGTGTATCAAGCGATATTATATTAAAGGTTTGTAGTCGCTTAGCGTAACTTCGCGTCCTTTTTGAGATACCAGCGGAATAAGCTAGATGATGCAAGAACCTTTTTTGAATGCGTTCTATTCTAAGACTATGCATAGCATAGTGCGGCCGCCAAACGACCGAACAGTATTCGAGAACGCTTCGAACAAAACAGTTGTACAGTAATGTTTTTGTTTTTGGGTTGTGGAAGGATTTGGCATTGCGAATTACAAAGCCAAGCGCTTTTGAAGCCTTCTTGATAGCTGTATCAATATGAGGTATAAAAGTCAGTTTTTTGTCAAGAATAACGCCCAAATCTTTTATACTCTCACTTCTGTTCAAACAATAGCCATTCATACGATAAGCTTTATTTATACATTGCAGTTTTCTGGTAAAAGTAATTTGACTGCATTTATTGATGTTCAGTTTCATCTTGAAACTCCGTCGGGTTCCTGACGAAGAAGCCGCGCTGTATGAGGTGTACCGTGCGGCTAAGGAGGCTCTGCGGCTGGCCATCGGCGAGGCGAAGACGCGAGCTAGGGAGGAGATGTTGGAGACTCTAAACGGGGATCCGTGGGGGCGTCCATACCGCTCGGTCCGAGGGAAACTCGGCCCATGGGCGCCGCCAATTACGGAGAGTCTCCAACCCGAGCTGCTGGAGGACGTAGTCGCAGCCCTCTTCCCGGCTCAAGCGGAGCATACTCCGCCGCCGATGGCTTTGCCCACAGCCGCGGAGTCTGAAGAAGAGGACGCCAACGTCCCAGAGGTGACACAATCAGAGTTGGGGGCGGCCGTGATACGGCTCCGGGCGAAGAATACTGCCCCGGGGCCCGATGGCATTCACGGCTGCGTGTTGGCCCTGGCTCTGAAGGAGCTGGAGCCCCAATTGATAGGACTCTACTCAGCGTGCCTGGAGCGGGGCCAGTTTCCCTTTCAGTGGAAAACGGGTCGTCTGGTCCTGCTCAGAAAGGTGGGGCGCCCTGCGGACTCGCCGTCCGCGTACCGGCCCATAGTGCTGCTGGACGAGGTGGGAAAGCTGTTCGAGCGGATAGTTGCAGCCCGCCTCGTCCGCCACTTGTGTGAGGAGGGGCCGGACCTGGCCGAGTGCCAGTTCGGGTTTCGGCATGGGCGCTCGACTATTACGGCGATTTCGCGAGTGAGAGTCCTGGCGGAGGAAGCGGTGTCCCGCGGCGGGGTGATGTTGGCGGTGTCCTTGGACATCTCCAACGCCTTCAACACCCTGCCCTGGAGTTGTATTCGGGAGGCAATGCGCTACCATCAAGTGCCTCCCCACCTCCGCCGCATCGTTGGGGCGTATTTATCGGAGAGGTGTGTCACCTATCTGGGACGTGATGGCAAACATCAGCGCCTAATGTCGTGCGGTGTTTCGCAGGGGTCAGTCCTAGGCCCGCTCCTGTGGAACATCGGTTACGACTGGGTGCTGAGGGGCGAGCTCCAACCTAGGGTAGACCTGACGTGTTACGCTGACGACACGCTGGTCACTGCCCGGGGGAGCTCGTACAGGGAGGCAGCGTTGCTAGCGACGGCGGCGGTTTCACAAGTGGTGAGCCGCATACGGCGCCTTGGCCTGGAGGTGGCCCTCAACAAGTCGGAGGCCATAGCTTTTCATGGCCCCCGACGGGCGCCGCCGCCGGGATTGCACATGGTGGTTGGGGGGGCTCGAATCGCTGTCGAGTCCACCCTAAAATATCTAGGATTGGTGCTCGACAGCCGGTGGGATCCTGGCCCCCACTTCCGGCGGCTGGCGCCCAAGTTGTTGGGCGCGGCTGGGGCGCTGTCAACGCTGCTTCCCAATAGGTCGGACCCGAGAGCCGCCTGCAGGCGGCTGTACGAGGGGATCGTGCGATCGATGGCCCTATATGGGGCCCCTATCTGGGCGGCTGACCTGACGGCCGGCGCTATCACCGTTCTGCGGAAGCCGCAGAGGGTGATGGCCGTCAGAGTTGTTAGGGGTTATCGCACGATCTCCCACGAGGCGGCTTGCGTACTGGCCGGATCTCCGCCCTGGGACCTGGAGGCAAAAGTCCTCGCGTCACTGCATCGGTGGCGTGAGGACGCGCGGACTGGCGGAGGGACTGGCGCAGCGAGACATCGAGCTGCGTCGGTCACAGCTGCGCGAGGTCCTGGTGGTGGAATGGCGGGACAGGCTTTCACGCCCTTCCGCCGGCCTTGTCACTATCGAGGCCATCCGGCCAGTGCTCGACCTCTGGCTCGACAGAAGGCACGGCTCCCTGTCGTTTCGTGTGACGCAGGTCCTCTCTGGGCATGGCTGCTTCGGGAGGTTCCTGTGTCGCTTGGGCAGGGAGCCGGACGCTCGGTGTCACCACTGCGTCGACTGTCGGGAGGACACGGCGCGGCATACGCTGGCAGAGTGTGCCGCCTGGGAGGAGCCGCGCCGTGCCCTCATATCTGTAGTAGGCAGTGACCTCTCGCTGCCGGCCGTAGTTCGTTCTATGGTCGACAGCGAGGAGTCCTGGGACGCGGTGGCGTCCTTCTGCGAAACGGTTATCTCGCAGAAGGAGGCTGCGGAGAGGGAGAGGGAGATCCTGACCTCTCTCCCGATCCGCAGCAGGCGCACCGGGCGTCGGAGGAGGGCATATGCTGCCCTCCACCGGCCCCCCTAGCTGGGTCCAGGGGCGACGGACTTGGGGATGTTCGTCGCCCCATCTGGACCCGAGGTGGCGGCGCGTTGTGTTCCCGTGCGCCCCTCTGTGTAGTCGCGAGGGGAGTCAAACACCTCACTCCCCTCGCTGACGCGATGTGGCCCGCAGCGGCGGGCCGGCACCAGTCGGGGATTGCGGAAGTCACCTCAGTTCCCGCGATCCCCGGCGTAGGTGAGAGACGGAACACCGGGGGGTTTTAGTCAGTAGGAGTCTGACAGACCCCTCCGCCCTTTCCCCTGGGCGGAGGACATCCATGAGGATCTCCCCCCGTTAAAAAAAAAAAAAAATAAAAAATAAAAATAATGGTTGACTTCTCTAATGCATTCAACTCCGTCCGTCACGATATCCTTCTATCCATCCTGTCCTATCTTATGATTACGCCTGATACACTGGACTGGTTCTTATCTTCAGGGGCGTCAACAGTCTGTCCGCGTCGATGAATCCTCTTCAGGTTGGCGTGAACCCGACTGTAGCGTCCCTCAAGGGGGCATCCTCTCTCCTCTATTATTTTCAATATTTATCAACCTCATCACTCCAAACCTTCAATGTCTTCATATTGCACACCGTCCTTAAGCAACATTCCATTACCAAATATGAACCGACAACATCGTGTCACTTGCGCCGCAAAGACAAGGTTTGTACGAAACAAGTGTGTAAAACAAGTTTTGCCCAACGCTTTTTCTGTTATCAAAGTGCACATTTATATAACAAATTAAACAGCGTCTTAGAAATATACCCTTTTACAAAATTAAAATGCAAAGCAGTTGTTGTAAATTACTTAAAAAGTGTGAGTTATGATCTCACAGAAAAACTTCTTCTGTAAGTGAAGTAAACATGGTGATCTGTATTACAGGCATATCCATGCCTATCTCAGACACCAGCTAGTCACATGTTAACACAGAGATAAATGTTCTACGTAAATGTATACCTACCTACTAGTAACTACATAAGTGAAATCAATGACGGAAGTCAAATGTAATAAATCCAAAATTTTAAACATTGTGAGGAGAAATAAAGTTATTATTATTATTATTATTAATGTGCGTACCATCTTTACGCGGATGATTTGCAGCTCTATTATCAAGCCTCGATAGACAACATAGACGAAGCCATCTTCGAAGAGAGAAGGAAAACTTGACACAAACCCTATACCAACCCGTCTGGCCAGCGTGGTATAGTAGGCCAAAACCTCCTTTCTCCGGAGAGACTTATGTCCAGCAGTGGACTATTAAAGGCTGTTGATGATGTGATGATGACAATGTAATAGAATACTTATTCAATCTTTAAGAAGCACCGGGTGACTGTTTATAACGACACTGACAACGGCACCCCAAGTTTTCGTAACATATGTATTGAAGTAATTATTCAGATATTCGCGTGCAGTGCAAGTAAAAATACGTAATGTTAGTCAGTTCAGAACAACAACTGACGTTTCAACGCCAAGTATATTGCTCTTTCCGAAACACATGATAAACGAAGAACGAAAAAAATTATTTATTTTTATGTAATACAAAAAGTGCTTCCGGGTCATAACGAATATATACTTCAAAGACTGTATTAATAAGTTACGTTTAGTTTGTTGAAGCAAGTAAACGACGTCATCACGTCACAAATAAGCCAAATGAATTCCCTTTTGGGGTGATCCAGATAAGAAGGATCTTCCGCATCGTGAATACTGGTCGAAAGAAGTAAACGACGTCAGCACGTCACAAATGAGCCAAATGAATTCCCTTTTGGGGTGATACGAATAAGAAAGATCTTCCGCATCGTGAATGCTTGTTGAAGCAAGTAAACGACGTCATCACGTCACATATAAGCCAAATGAATTCCCTTTTGGGGTGATACGAATAAGAAAGATCTTCCGCATCGTGAATGCTTGTTGAAGCAAGTAAACGACGTCATCACGTCACATATAAGCCAAATGAATTCCCTTTTGGAGTGATCCAGATAAGAAGGATCTTCCGCATCGTGAATGCTTGTTGAAGCAAGTAAACGACGTCATCACGTCACAAATAAGCCAAATGAATTCCCTTTTGGAGTGATCCAGATAAGAAGGATCTTCCGCATCGTGAATGCTTGTTAAAGCAAGTCAACGACGTCATCACGTCACAAATAAGCCAAATGAATTCCCTTTTGGAGGTGATCCAGATAAGAAGGATCTTCCGCATCGTGAATGCTTGTTGAAGCAAGTCAACGACGTCATCACGTCACAAATAAGCCAAATGAATTCCCTTTTGGAGTGATCCAGATAAGAAGGATCTTTCACATCGTGAATGCTTGTTGAAGCAAGTAAACGACGTCATCACGTCACATATAAGCCAAATGAATTCCCTTTTGGAGTGATCCAGATAAGAAGGATCTTCCGCATCGTGAATGCTTGTTAAAGCAAGTAAACGACGTCATCACGTCACAAATAAGCCAAATGAAATCCCTTTTGGAGTGATCCAGATAAGAAGAATCTTCCGCATCGTGAATGCTTGTTAAAGCAAGTAAACGACGTCATCACGTCACAAATAAGCCAAATGAATTCCCTTTTGGAGGTGATCCAGATAAGAAGGATCTTCCGCATCGTGAATGCTTGTTGAAGCAAGTAAACGACGTCATCACGTCACAAATAAGCCAAATGAATTCCCTTTTGGAGGTGATCCAGATAAGAAGGATCTTCCGCATCGTGAATGCTTGTTGAAGCAAGTCAACGACGTCATCACGTCACAAATAAGCCAAATGAATTCCCTTTTGGAGGTGATCCAGATAAGAAGGATCTTTCACATCGTGAATGCTTGTTGAAGAAAGTAAACGACGTCATCACGTCACAAATAAGCCAAATGAATTCCCTTTTGGGGTGATCCAGATAAGAAGGATCTTCCACATCGTGAAAGCTTGTTGAAGCAAGTCAACGACGTCATCACGTCACAAGTAAGCCAAATTAATTGCCTGGTCTCTGGTCCCTCGTCATCCTACTTATTAAAAAATAGCCAAAAGTTAACGTATTATATAAAACTATACTTACAGTGAGTATGCAGATTTTTCCCTGTTAATCATCACAGTAAATAATTTCTGCACGTAGTAATATACCAATTACAAGTGCATTAATTTATAATTACTAATATTAGAAGTTATTTAAATATTTTCACTGCTTAATGTATGCATTAAGCAGTGAAAATATTTAAATAACTTTAAAATATTTAAATAACTTAATTGATCAAACCCCTTAATAAATCATGTTATATCAAAATGTTTTACACACTTCTCGTACATTTTTTCTGATTCATAAGAAAGTCAAAGAACATAAGAAACTTTCATAACTTTCAGCGATTGCTACATAGTGAAATAAATTGTTACCTCTAGAAAGTATGCTTCCTAGCGGTAATAATTTGGTGATTGTTATCTCTTACTCGTAAATCTTTGTAGTACTTTTTTAAGAGCGTACAATTTCATACGTTTTGCGTACATTTTTTTGATGAAGTCTGAATTTCGTACCATGCCATGTCACCGCTAGAAATCATGACAACAAAATGGGTTAAGCAGACATTTATAGAAATTAAGGAGCTTACAAAAACCACATCAATCATCCGAATCTAGTAAGACTACACGGTACACAATTCCGAAGGCGAATAGAATTTCAACTTTACAATTTAGTGTAACGGCGCATCTACTGAATAGGACGTATACACACTTTGCGACATAAAACGCAATGGAATCGCAAGTTTCAACTGCTTCAATTTATGTGCCATATCAGACAGCTGTCCCGTCTCCATTGAGACCATATCATACCCGTAGAGTTACATTGACGCAACTGCAAAAAATTAAAAAACCGACTTGAACTGAAAAAAACATTTAGGGTTCGTATCCGTATTCGTCGACCTAGACGCTTAATCCATATTCGTATCCGCATCTGCAGATACGCATTTGAAAAGATCCGGCACATCACTACAGTACTAGATCTGTGATTATTTCCACTTATTTAATATTCTAAATCTTGTTAAAAAACACTATTTTTTATTTGCACAATTTGGTAAAACCTAAGTATTCTTCATTTTTTTTTATTCTACCTTAATTTTACGCATGACGGACGCGCTTAAAAATATAACTTTGATACAAGTTCTGTACATAAATCTGCCATATAGATTTAAATTATATCCTTTTATATTTAATTCTTTTACATTTATAAAATGCTTTAATTTTTTTCTAGGTTCAAATATATATTTAAGAAGTATTCAAATTTATTTAATATAAATTGGTCATATAGTTGATGCCGTATAACATCGATTTGATAAGCCTAAGCATTGAACTCTGTTCACTTCGTTAGGAACAAACTTTATGATAGCATCAGGACTCACCCTATTCATCATTCGACAGTTTCTACAACGAATCAAAGTGATCAATCCGTAGATTAAGCATATCCAATCCGTAGCAATCCGTAGTCCTTTAACATAAGGCTAATTATATTTGTATGTATCTTATTATTTTAGTACTAGTCCAATATGTAAATGTCCAAATTATACTAAGAAGTATTAAAATTCAATGCAAAAATGATAATGTAAATTGACAAAATAGTTAATTCTACTCAATTGACTACCGCTTGAATTTTTATAGGCTGGCACCATAAAAGCCTACCACCACATCATATCTAAAATATTTAATTCTATTTGAAAATATGATACCCTAAATACGATATTTTCTAGTAATAACTAGTACTAAAATATTAAATAACAAATGTTTAACCTTGTGTACGTAATGACCCTCTTAGACTATAATAATGTTTCTTTAATACAGCGGCTAACTAGTCATCGAAGTAACCATCGAAAACACTTATTTCATTGGCCTTTTCGGTGTATTATAGCATTAAAAAAAAAAAAAAAAAAAAAAAAAAAAAAAAAAAAAAATATATTATCATTATTTAAAGTAAATTAATTATTCGTATCGTATTCTGCAGTATATTCGTAAATAGTGGTATTAGGTTCTCAGGAACGCGCAAATTACTTTGTTTTATAATAACTTAACTAAATAACGCTTTACATTTTTTACATTTCTCCCAGACTTTGAAACTGTTGGATCTGGTGAGAATAAGAACATGGTTGTGTGATACGTAACGTTACGTGTCTGGGCATAGAGTCAACGATTTACGTTAATGTTAATTTTTATTTTTATAAAAAGTATTTTTTAGAGTTATTATATCGTTAATCGTAGTATCACAAGAGTGATCCACGTGAAAGGTATTATTAAAAAAATATTTAACCCTTACACTTCGATTAAAAATCGTTTTAGGCTGATACACTCAGTATTGTCAGTAGGTGTTATTGATATTTATGTAAATAATTGCAACATTAAGAGACAGACATTATTTATCTTAAAACAAACTGGCATTTTTCTCGCTTAGTAAGATAGATGGATGTTAAAACTTTGGTTTGTAATAGTTCAATAAGTAGCACCACTTTATTCCTTAAAGCTCCGTAGGTGTATTACTTATACGTATCTCTGCATTTGTGATTTCTAAGTGTTAGTAGGAATGATTGCCTAAAATTTTCGAGCTTGTATTATATTGTGACATATTCAATAAATGTTCGTATCCAATAAGCAGAGGTATCACTTCTTGTACTCAATAAGATTCGTATGAAAAGCGACGTTAAGTATAAACAGTCAAAAGACATAATGTATGATCGGCGCCTGTGTCCTTCCTAGTTTATCATGCAGTTGTAAAAACACATAGGTTGAAGTAGTTTACAATCCTGTACGATCACTACTCGTACACTCTAGCATCTGTTCGTGTGTAAACCATAGGTAACGGAAATCCATTAGATCTTATTATAAATTTGAACTAGCGTGTAATTTATGTGAACAATAACCAATATTAAAATACGAAGGCAACCTTTAGTGTAAGTACCTAACTGCGGAACCCCAAATGTATGTTCGATACTATTCGTCATTATGTTCCTCTTTTTTTAAATTTATAGTGTATTATTGTCATTGTAAGACAATATAAATAGTTTTGATCACGTTAACAGCAAGAAATTTTAAAGAGCACTTGTGGATTATTTTCTTCCATTCTTAATTGATTACTATCCGATAGATTCATTTATTAATGTCAATAGGAATGTGCAAATATTTCATATTTTTATTCTACTGAACGTTACGACTTCATGCTAAATTTAAGTTACTTACTTTAAAAAATACCTGTAAATCTATTAGGTTGTGAGGTTGTTCATGACATAAAATATTTTTAAATAGGATTAATTTTTGTCGAGCAGTAATACGATTGCTGTGACAGCGAAAAGTTAACTCGCGATATCAGATGACCGCCATGTATTTTACTTACACAGCTCTCTTTTATGAAACATCGAATTATATAGACAAAGAAACCGTGAGAGCATAGTCATTATAAAATCTTGATGTTAAACAACGACCTGGGGGCTATTAATGATTGGGCTAATAGGTTTGGTTTGACTGTGAACCCAGTGAAGAGTCAAGCCATAATCATAGGCAGTCAACGTATGATTGGAAGGTTAGACCAAGGTAAAATGCCACCGTCGAGGGCCTATTCCCGCAGCGGGCGGAGCACACACCCCCGTCGATGGCTGCATCAGCCGGAGACGACGGGGGTAGCGAGGTTGATGTTCCGCCCGTCAGGGAATCGGAGTTGGGGGCGGCTGTTCTACGGATTCGATCCAAGAACACCGCCCCCGGGCCGGACGGGGTTCCAGCCCGAGTGATGGCCCGAGCCCTCGACTACATGTCGGACCACCTCAGGGGGGTGTTGGACGCTAGCCTGGCGTCCGGACGCTTCCCTGAGCGCTGGAAATGCGGGAAGCTGGTCCTGCTGCAGAAGCCGGGACGGCCTGCCGAATCGGTCGCGGCCTATAGGCCTATCGTGTTGCTGGACGAGGCGGGCAAACTTTTTGAGAGGGTGCTCTCTGCCCGGATCGTCCGGCACCTTTGCGAAGTTGGCCCCGATCTGTCGGACGCCCAATTCGGTTTCCGAGAGGGGCGTTCGACGATCGATGCCGTAATGTGCCTTAGGGCCGTGACCGAGGAGGCAGTGAGCTGCGGCGGAGTGGTGTTGGCGGTGTCCTTGGACATCGCCAACGCCTTCAATAGTCTGCCATTCAGCTGCATCAGGGAAGCGCTCCGCTACCACGGAGTGCCGGAGTACCTGAGGCGGCTGGTGGCAGATTATCTTGAGGAGCGAACCGTCATGTACGAGGACCGAGATGGCGTCTTGAGACGCAGGGCCATGTCGTGCGGTGTTCCGCAGGGGTCTGTCCTAGGACCACTCCTGTGGAATATTGGATACGACTGGGCCCTACGAGGGCGTCTCCCCCCCGGGCTGGGTGTACTCTGCTACGCAGATGACACTTTAGTCACGGCCCGGGGGGGCTAACTTCCAGGAGGCGGCGCGCCTGGCCGCCACGGGAGTTTCCCTGGTGGTCGGGCGTATTGAGGCGTTGGGTTTGCGGGTGGCCCTGGATAAGACGGAGGCCCTATTATTTCATGGGCCCCGTCGTGGTCCACCCGCCGGCGCCTCAATCGAGGTCGGCTCGGTCCTCGTACCGGTCCGGGCCCAGATGAGGTATCTGGGTCTGGTCCTAGATGGTAGGTGGCTCTTCGACGAGCACTTCCGACAGCTTGGTCCGAAGCTGGTGGACACTGCCTCCGCCCTAGGGCGACTTTTGCCCAATTTGGGCGGGGCCAGTGTTCCCACGAGACGGCTGTAAGCGGGGGTTGTCCGGTCCATGGCGCTTTATTTATTTATTTATTTATTTATACTTCCTGCAAATACATTGCATAAGGCGGACTTAATGCCATAGGCATTTTCTTCCAGTCAACCTTGGGGTGATGCAGAGATTTGTGTATGGCAGGTATATAATGAGGTAAATTATTTAAATTGTAGTCGGTTGCAAGATGAATACATATATAAATGCAAATATCATTTATACGTACTATATAATACTATAAATATAAAAAAAAAACATAAACATACACACATACATTCATACATACATGCCTGCGTTGATGAACACACAAGGGGTTATTTTGATGACTCCGTCAACAAGTCTCCATAAAGCTTGCGTACTCTGGTCTTAAAGATTGTTCGGTTGGTGGATGTCCTGATCTCTAGGGGAAGGGCGTTCCAAAGATTTACCGCTTGGACAGTGAAGGAAGAATGTATGATACGGGAGCTATGTGAAGGACAAAGAAGGAGGAAATTATCAGCGGAGCGAAGGCTTCTGTCATGGTTGGAGCAGAGATATTGCAGGTGGGATGTTAAGTAAGTAGGTGAGGTAGGTGTGTGGAGAAGGGAGTGCAACATAGTCAGCGCCCGCAAACTGCGGCGCTGTCTTATAGGTAGCCATGACAATTGACTGCGATAAGCGGATACATGATCGTACTTTCGAAGGTTGAATATGAACCGAATGCAGTTGTTGAGAAGTCGGTCTAATTTATTGAGCAGATCTGCATTCAGGTCGAGGTAACACACATCACCATAGTCGATGATTGGGAAAATTAAGGTCTGCACCAGCATCGTTTTTGTTTTCACTGGGAGTAAATTTTTCAGGCGGTAAAGTCCCCTCAAGATATTCGTTACCTTCTGACTGACGCTAGTTACCTGCGTTTGCCAATTTAGGGTTGGGTCTATGTGCAGACCGAGATCCTTGACTGATTGGCTAATGGGCAACACAGTTCCATCAAAAATAATATGTGCGATAGCGTCAGTATCAATTCTACCCGTCATTCTAGGACTCCCTATAAAGATTGCCTGACATTTGGCTGGGTTCACGGTTAAACCAAATCCACCAAATTAAACCAAATTATGGTGCACCGGTGTGGGTGGCGGCTCTGACCGCCCCGAATAGGGCGCGCCTCTGGCGCCCCCAGAGGATATTGGCGGTCAGAGCCATACGCGGATACCGCACGGTGTCCACCGAGGCGGCTTGCGCCTTGGCCGGAACACCCCCGTGGGATTTGGAGGCGGAAGTGCTCGCCGAAGTTTATCGGCGAGTGGCTGACTTCCGGGCGGGGAGCGGATTTCGCCCTCCGCCCGAAGACGTGCGCGAGTGGCGCGAAGCCGCTCGCCGAGCCACCATGGTGAGATGGTCGTTCCGGCTGGAGACTCCACGCGCTGGCTTCGCCGCCGTGGAGGCTCTCCAACCGGTCATCGCCGAGTGGGCAGGGTGGCAGCACGGGACCCTTTCCTTCCGGCTGACGCAGGTGCTTTCCGGGCACGGTTGCTTCGGAAAGTACCTGTACTCGGTCGCTAGGAGGGAATCGAGTCCCGCCTGCCACCACTGCGACTGCAGTGAGGATTCGGCCCAGCACACGCTGGCGGTTTGCCCCGCATGGGCGACGCAACGCCGGGCCCTCACGGATGCTGGACGGAACGGACGGACGGAACGGTCCGAGGGGATTTCCACACGTAAAAAAAAAAAAGGTAAAATGCCACCGTATAGGCTTATCGTGTTGCTGGACGAGGCGGGTAAACTTTTTGAGAGGGTACTCTCTGCCCGCATCGTCCGGCACCTCTGCGAGGTTGGCTCCGATCTGTCGGACGCCCAATTCGGTTTCCGGGAGGGGCGTTCGACGATCGATGCCGTGGGCCGCGGGTGGACGGGATGGGTTCTCCCCTCCAGCCGCAATAGTTTGGCCGGCCAGTTTCTTTGTGTCGGACGTCGCCTAAAGAGAGGTCAATTTGAGACGGAGCCCGCACCAGTAGCGGGCCGGCGCTGGGAGGGGTCCAGAAGGAGATAGTTACCTGGACCCCTCCTAAACTGGAAGCGCAAAAAGGGCACACCGTGTGGTTTTAGTCGGTTCGAGTCCGATACACCGCCCCGCCGAACGAGAGCCCCGGTGGGGTGACGGTCCGAGGGGATTTCCACACGTTAAAAAAAAAAAAAAAAACCTCGACCACTTCCTGCAGGAAGCTGGGCTGGAGAGTCTCCGTAAGGGGGGGGGCCCGACGTGCGGAGCTTTTGACGCACCGCACGATAAGGGCGACCCCAGGGGTCACGCTCGAGACTCTCCAGCATCTCCTCTCTGCTGGCATCCTTGGTGCGGCAGATGGCCAGCCTCAGAGTTTTCCAAGATTCTCGGTACTCCTCATGAAGCCGGTCCACCTCCTCACCGATCCCGCGTTGACGTCGCCAACTACGGGTGAGGGACCTCCGGGCACGTACACAGGCCGCACGGAGGTCCGCCAAGTCCTGGGACCACCAGTAGACCTCCTTCCTTGGAGGCCGACAACCACGAACGCGGGGCATCGCAAACCTGCGTAATCGCATCGCAGAAGCGACCAGCCCCCATGTCGACCTCCTCGGTCGGGGCCTGCGAAGACAGCCAAGAGTGAATAATGGCCGCCTCCTCTAGTAGGTCCCTGTCGAGCTTGGCGACAGCCCACCGCGGGAAGCGGGAAGGGCGCCGCGCCGCGTGACCCCTACTGGGGTCCTGGGACCGGGAGAGCTCGAATCGGATGTATAAATGATCCGAGAGCGTCTCGACCTCTTCCAGGACATACCAGTTCCTTACTCGTGCGGCGACTGCAGGGGTAGCGAACGAAAGGTCCACTATCGACCCCCTGCTGTCGCACGCACGTGTTGGTGGAGCCTCTGTTCAGCAAACAGAGGCCCACCGACGCCGCCCACTCCTCGACGGCTTCGCCACTGGCGTCCGTCGCAGGGGAACCCCACGCAATGGACTTTGCGTTGAAGTCCCCTAGCACGAGGACGTGCCCAGACACTAGTCGCCGCATCGAGGCCTCCAAGTTGTTAAGGAAGACCTCGAAGTCGTTCAAACTCCGGTTGGGGGAGAAATATACACCATAAATGGTGATTCCCCCCCAATCGGCGGCAACATATCCAGTACCCTTGTCTCTCAGCGACAAGGGCGGGGAATGAGCCGCCGTGGAGCCGACGACTGCCACGGAGCCGTCGCGGTCACCCATCCAGTTTGGACGGGGAGGGACAAAATAGGGCTCCGCAACTACGGCAACACCTATCGACCACTGTGCCATGGTTTGCAGGAAGAGATCCTGCGCCGCGGAACAGTGGTTCAGATTCGTCTGGACCAGGAGGTTGGAGACTTGATCCATTACTGGATCGTCTCTACAGCCTCCTCCATGGGCGTCGGCGTCGACGCAATATTGACGTCGGGGGTAGCCTTTGTCGGCAGGCTAGCCCCCGGCGTTTGCCGAGAAACGCGGGGAGGCTTGCAGCCCCCCTGCCCCATCTGGTGATTGGCGGGCTTTTTAGCCACCGCACACACGGGGCAGTGAGGGGCGGCAGAGCACTCTGCCGCCTTGTGCCCGGGTTGACCGCAGCGGAAACATAAACCGCTGCAGTCAAAGCAGCTCTCGCACTTGGTGCGAGTGTGTCCCGCGGCCTCCCGGACCCGGTGTCGTGTGTCGAGTGTCGGAGTGGGGAGCGGAGGGAACTCCACTCTACTCCTCGGCGCCGTTTTGGACCCCGTCTTGGCCGGCTTCTGGGCCGGCGCCTGGGCCGGTGCCTTGGCCGCTCTTCTCGGCCCCTGGGGAGCTGGTGGTGGAGTCGGGGCCGACGCCGACGCCGCCGCCGCGTATGACACGCGGCCTCCCACAACAGGGAGCGCAGTCGGAGCAGCAGCCTTAGGCCGCTGCGACGACGCGAGCGGGGGGCGCACGACCGGCGCAGGAGGCAGTCTCGCCTCCAGACCGGCCAGACGGCCGTCCAGCATACGCCCAACTGCGTCAAGAATTGACCGCAGTTGGGCGTCAGGCACCCCTGAGGTCGCGGTAGGGACAGGCTGGGGCGTGGACGGGGCCCCCCGCTCGGGGAGGTTCGCCCGAAAGCGGGCGAACTGAGCGCTCAGCCTGCTGCTCCGTCAGCCTGTCATTGGCCATCTGTAGGCGAGACACGTCGCCTACTAGGCCCTCCACGACCTCCGACATGGCGGAGGAGGAGTCCTTAAGGGCCCTCACAAAAGAGCCCTTAAGGTTAACCGACTTGGTGGCTACCTTCTGAATTATAGCCACCGCCGCTCTCGCCCTCTCCTGCACAGACACGGGCGCCCGGGGGGCATCTCCCTCCACCGGCTCCCGAATCTTGAGCAGGAGACCCGCGATCTCCTCCTCCGCTACGGCCTCGCCGTCCGCTCGTACCCGTCTATAGGAATCCGCCTTGGAGAAGGCGGACCCTGACGGGACGGGGACAGGGGTACGCGACCTCCCTATGCGGCCGCCCTTAGGAGGCCCAGACTCCACGGATGGGTTATCTTCCCCATCCCTCGAGAGTTCCCTCTTGCGGCTCTCGCTCGGTCCCGCTTCCACTTCCATGCGCTCCGAGCTATCCGTCCTCTCGCTGGGGCCTTCACCCGTGCCAGTCGTGGCAGATTTGGAGCGCAAGCGCTCCGATCTTCGGCTCCCAGCAGTCAGTCTGCTACAGACTACTACTGGGAGCCCCTCCGAGATAGGCGTTCCCAACATCGCCTCACCCTCGGTGGACGCTAGATTCACTCCACCACTCCTCCTCTTCAACTCTTCCTTCTCCTTGTTGCTTACCGTTTCCGTTTTGCTCGCCTTTGTCGTTGTTTTTTTTGATCCGATCGATTTGTTTGTATTAGTTTCATCATTTCCCATAATTGAACCCACGAGTGGGGGAGAACTAAAGGTCCACCCGGGCAGAGATCCCCCAATACCCGGGTAAGCGTAAATTTATGCCCAACCGAGGGGTCCGCAAGTGCCCCGGCTGGGAGTGCGCTTACGACTGAACTACCCATCAGCCATGCATCCCCTGGCCACGCACCAGAACACGGGATTCGGGGCATTTTTTAGAGAGGTTTACATCCTCGCGGTCCGGGCGGTTAAGCCAAGACCCTCGCCCCCGATCAGAGCCGCGAGACTTGACCACAGCGCTCTTCTCGGGATCACGATATGCCGACGGTGACAGGGAGACTACGTCCCCCTGCCTGCTCGGTGGTAGTGTCAGTACACGCCGAGCCCGTCCTCCTTTCTCCACCGCTATCAGCGGAGAAACTGGCCCCTACAGGGCTCCACCTTCTGGTTTTTTACCGAGGTTTCCTCCTCCATGCTCCGAAGAGCGAAGAGCCAGCAGGGTAACCGGCAGACACGCCCACCCTGCTGGACCAGGCCTTGCCCGAGAGCCGATGAACGGCTTCCTCTTCTGCTAGAATATTAGCCGCTGGCGACAATCCTCTCCTCCAAGTGGACAAGGAGGAAGCATTGCCACCGCCAGCGTTTCCAGGGTGCACCACGGGGAGGTTTTCTAGCATAGCACCCCTCAAATATCCTACCAATCACAACCCTCTTCCTCTTTTAATGCGCAAAATAATACCAATTTATTCTGTAAATATTGTAAAAATCCCGGTCACGACATAACGCAATGTCGAAAGCGCCAATATAATAATTCCCGTAACAATTATTCAACTAACAAGCCACAAAGGCAAGTTAACAATGTTGTCGAACTAGCTCACTCTGAAATTCAAGATTTTAACTGTAATTCATTAGAGTCAAACACGTATGATCATTTAAACTGAATAAGATTCCGGTCCCGCGTCGTACGGAATCATCAATACAAACCGACGCTGACGCCTCTAATATCCCCTTAACTATATCTAATAAAACTTTTATGTTAAGTAATACTCGTAATAAGAACCATATTAATTTTACTAAATCTAATATCCTTACTAAATCCTTTACATCTCAACCCCAGCAGTTGAGTCATAATACTAATCTTACTATTTCTACATCTCGCGTTAATAAACCGAGTCTTACTATTTCTCCTATGTCTAATACATCTCAACCACAGAAGTTGAGTCTCGAAAAATATCATACTAAATCTACTATTTCTCCTAAATCCTCTACACCTCAACAATTGCAGGTGAATTATACTACGTTTCATCATAATAATAACAAGCCAAATACCCTTAAAGGTCTACAAATTCTAAAACTGCTATATCCGTCAGTCCTACTAAATCTTACAATTGCTTAGAAAATCATTTCAGTACACATTTTAATTTAACAGAAAATAATAAATGTAATTAAGAAATACAATCTAATATATTTCAACTCAATTACAATAAGAAAACGCATTTGCCTCATATCTATGTTAAGATGAAATATACAAACAAATTAGGTACTAGTTCTATTAATCGATTCCGGTGCAGGAATCTCTCTAATAAAAGGGAGTTCTTTACAAGTTCAACCCAAATTAAAAACCTGAAAGTGTCCAGTTTAAAGGCATTGATAAAGACGCCGAATATTTTAAGAGATTGGGACATTTTCAGTTAGTTTTTATATTTCAGAATAATAAAACTGTTTTCGGTAAATTTCACGTCATATCAGACTGTGTAGATATCGAATTTGATGGTATAATTGGTAATGACTACCTATAATCTCATAATGCTAATATCGATTATAAACATAACGTCTTAGATATACATGGTAACTTAATATTAGATTTTATATAATAAAAGTGAAATGAGATTGTATACTTGTCCAGACTTCCGATCATGTATCGCGCATATGTGAGTGAACTGGAGCAATATTGTAAAAAAATGAGTAAAAAAGATCTCTTTATTATAAAACTTGCAAGTTGTAATGAATTTGTAAATTGGTTGTCAAAAGAAATAAATAATAAAAATCCATGGTCCGGACCACGACTACATATCCTAAAGGGGGTTAAGCGAATAATTTCTAATGATGACAAAAAGGTAATCATAAATGGCTATCACATCCTACCAACTAATGGTCATGCGGGAATAATCAGTAGCGTTCGCGCAATTGTTAAATAAGCACGCCTGCACCTGGCAATCTGATTGATCAGCGGTTAGCAACCTTTTGGTGTATTCTGTCGTGAACATATTTTTCGTTCATTATGAACTGTGCGGCTTGTAACGCAGAGTTTAATGACGGAGTTCAGTGTGGGATATGTAAGAAACATTTTGACTTTGTCTGTGTTAATATGACTGTGTTAATAAGCTGGATGGAGAAAACTGGGAACTGAAAGAAGAGCTTTGTGGAAGTGTATGACCTGTCGAAACAATAGTCAGTTTCCCAGTGCGTCTGCAGAGTCTGTCTCGAATAGAACCTTACTCAACGAGATCAGGGAGATAAAGGCGCAGCTTTCTGGACTGGCTATGCTTCATGAAGACGTTCGTACCATGAAAGAGGAACTCGGCGAGGTCAAGAAGAGCCTAGATTTTGATAGCGGCAAAGTGGAAGAGTTTGCAGTTAAACTGAATAACTTTGAGTCTCGAATTGTCTGCCTAGAGGCTCTCAGGAGCAAAGTTCAATCCATGCATGACGATATTAGTGCTATCAAATCAGAATTGTCTGCAACCGACCAGAAGTCTAGACTTAATAATATAGAAATAAAAGGTGTTCCGTCGAGCAACAACGAGAACTTATTTTCTATTTTGGAAACCATCTCTCAGAAGGTTAATTAAACGTTCCCGAAAACTCAAGTGAATTATGTGTCGAGAATACCATTGTTTAACACGAAAGAGAAATATATTGTTGTGAGTTTCCTCAACAGATATGTCAAGGAGGATTTCATTGCGGCTGCACGTGCTATTAAAAACCTAACTACTCAGGACCTTGGATTGAAGGGTCCGGCAACGAGGGTCTACGTAAATGATCACCTGAACTCAGCCTCCAAGAAGTTACTCAACAAGGCTAGGACATTGGCGAAGGAGAAAAAATATAAATTTATTTGGGTTAAACACGGGAAAATACACGTTCGTAAGCTTGATGGACACCATGTACTTGTAATAAACAATGAAAAAGATTTAAACAAAATATCCTAATCTACTGCGTTAATCAATATTCGTTGCATTGTGTTAAATATTCAAATTATAATGTCATTGTTTTTAAAATTCGCCATATGAGGTGTTTAATAATTACTAAAATGTTTAACATTTGTAAAAGGTTTAGCATCTCTGCCTATCTCGAAAGTTCGACATGTCGCTGCTGTTCTCGCTCACTGGTCATAGATATCCGTTATTGCACTATTTCTAATATAAACTTAAAACATAATCTACTTTTCTTGCTCGCACTGCTTGCACTTATATGTGAATCAATTCATTGCTTTCTCGCTGACCCAATTACCTGGTATTTGCATATTTATTGCAGCCTACCTGCTTCTCAGTTTTATAAAAAAAACTATTCAAAATACACTACGCTTATTTTATTTTTTCATAGAATCATATTGCATATAGTTATTAAGGCAGTTGCTATTACTTCTAAAGTTTTAATGGCTAAGAACAATATTAAGAATCTTCGCATATACTACCAGAATGTGCGAGGGCTTCGTACCAAGTCTGATGTTTTTTATAGGGAAGTGGTTAGTGGATAGTATCTCGGATTCAGAATTGTTTAGTGATCAGTATATTGTGTGGCGCCGTGATCGTAATTATTGTCGGACTGCTCAAACGCGCGGAGGTGGGGTGTTAATAGCTTTTCGTAAAGAGATATCTGCAATGCCCCAACCATCTTTTCACTCCTCAGCGGAAGATTTATGGGTAACAGTGAACCTACGTTATCCTGATACAAGGGAGGTCTTCAGACTAAACGTGAGTGTCATTTACTTATGTGCGGAAAGTCAGGGATTCTCTTTTTCGGAACAATTGTCTGATTTTCTTAACAAATTGAATAGTACAATGTTAAATAACTCAGATGATAAATTTTTAATCATAGGTGATTTCAACTTAAGTGGCATTTCATGGCAATTAACGGACAATGTTTTGCAACCTGTAAACATATGTAGCAGTGACGAGCATATGCTAACGGATGGGATGCGTATTCTAGGTCTGAGACAGTACAATGGTATATTAAACAACTTCGGGAAGACTTTGGACCTGGTTTTGTTTAATGATTGTGTGTCGGTGAGTGAATGTCCTGTGCCCTTGGTAGCTGTCGATAAATATCACCCTGCTCTTTTAATTAATTTGAACTCCGCGGAGTACACACGTTTGATTCCTGCGTCGTACACCCGGTATACTTATGAGAAGGGTGATTTTATTTCGATAAATAGAGAATTGTCGGCTGTGGATTGGGATACCGTGTTTATGAATATGACGCTCGACGAATGTGTGACCTATTTTTATAATACGTTAGCTTATATTCAAAATAAATATGTTCCTAGCAAGAATATATATTATAATTCTTATCCGATTTGGTACTCCTCTTCACTTAAACGACTAATAAAAGAAAAATCGAAATACCTACTAGTAGATTTAAGATTTATGGCAGACTTTCTGACCACGCTACGTTTAGGCTTTTACGTGATAGGGTGAAGAAACTTGAGGCTGACTGCTACTCTTATTACCTAGCTGCCACTGAAGAATCTATTGAAAGGTATCCTAAGTATTTTTGGAGTTTTGTAAAGCAACGATGAAATATGCAATGCGTTCTCTTCACATTTCCATTCCACTTTCATTGATCCAGTTAGTGATACTGCTATGAATACCTGTACTGCAAGTACATCATACACATCTTGTGATATAAATTCAATTGAACTTAATTTGGAGTATATTACTAAAATTCTGAGTGGCCTTGACCCATTGAAGTCAGCCGGCCCTGATTACCTATCACCTAAATTTATAATAAAATGTGCTAAAACTGTAGCTTTGCCGATATCGCTGTTATTTAAGGAATCACTTACTATTTGTGCTGTTCCTCGGATTTGGAAGTCTGCGTTTGTTACGCCCGTGCACAAGAAAGGGCCAAAAACTGAAATTGTTAATTATAGACCCATTTCCAAATTATGTGTTTTGGCAAAAGTCTTTGAAAAGGTTGTTTACGATCAAGTGTACGCGGCGCTTAAAAATACTTTTAATCCATCACAACACGGTTTTTTAAGAGGACGTTCAACCGTTTCAAACTTGGTACTACTGAATGATTACGTGACGCAGGGCATGGATGATGGTGCTCAGGTCGATGTTATTTATACTGACTATAGCAAAGCGTTCGATAAAATAGATCACAGCATACTGAAAATAAAATTGTTTAACAGTGGCATAAGGGGGGACTTACTTCGGTGGTTTTCCTCTTATCTTGAAAATCGGACTCAGGCTGTAGTTGTCAGTAATTATATTTCTGGCTGGGTTTCTATCCCCAGCGGCGTGCCCCAGGGTTCCTTAATGGGTCCATTGCTTTTTACGATTTACGTGAATGACATCGACTCCTGCTTCCAAAGTTCTAATCTGCTCTGTTTTGCTGATGATATGAAGATCTATTCTGCAATATCATCGGCAAACGATGTGCAGGCGCTTCAATCAGACTTATCACGACTTGATCACTACTGTCAATTAAACAAATTAGAACTAAACCCCGTTAAATGCTACGTCGTCACGTTTGGTAGAAAACGGTCACCAATACTAGCACCATACGAACTTAAGGGACAAGTATTGCCAAGATGTGATGGGGTACGTGACCTTGGTGTTTACCATGACGCGAAGCTACTGTTCGATGTGCATATTGAGCAAATTATTGCTAAAGCTTCCAAGGCTTTGGGGTTTGTAATGAGAATTGCCAAATGTTTCGTAAAAGCTAAAACGCTTAAAATTCTCTACTGTACTTTTGTTAGGAGCCACCTGGAGTATGCCTCGCAAGTTTGGAAACCTTGCTATCATAAGTACATTGATCGCATTGAGAACATACAGAAACGTTTTCTGAGGTTCTTGTGTTTTCGTTTAAATATTCCTTATAGCTCAAACAATTACATTGGTCTGTGTAAGAAATTTCATATCCAGCCACTTGTAAATCGACGCCGATTAGCTGATTGTTCTTTTCTTTTGAAAATTATTTCTAATGAGATTGACTGTCCTAGCCTTTTGCAAAAGTTAAATTTTAATGTCCCCCGTAAGTCGATTAGATTTAATCCACCCATTTCTATTCCAATTTCTTCCTCAATCTATAGAAAAAATTCATATATTGTGCGAGCGAGCGGAGATTTCAATAAATTGTGCAAGGAATACTCTCTTGATCCCTTTAATACCAAAAGCAATGTTGTGCGCGGTATGCTAAACCTTAAATTTTTTAGATCGTAACATTTTTAGATCGATTATTATTTATTGTATAGTTGTATAGGTGTAGTGTCGTATTAGTTAGTGCTCCAGAACCTCTGTTATTTACAATGATTCTATTCGTGAAAACCTGTAATTGGCTTGATGTAGCATATCAATCTGACCATTTCATTGTTGTAGCTGTTTGTTTTCCTAACTGAAATAAATAAAAATAAATAAGAAGAATGTTAAATAACATCAAAAAATCTTATTTTTGGCCTGCAATGGAACGTGACGTTACTGCTTTTGTGGCTAAATGCAAGAAATGCCAAATGCAAAAACATTATTTGCCCGTTAAAGAGCCTATGGTGGTAACTAGCACTGCCACAGGCGCATTTGATAAGATATTTTTACATTTAGTGGGGCCCCTAGATAAGGATTATTATGGTAAGGTATATATTTTAACTATTCAGTGCGAACTCACTAAGTTCGTAGAAGTATTTCCCTTAGATCGTAAGGACACTGTCACCGTAGCAAAATCTTTCGTAGAAAACTTCATTCTCAGGTATGGTATACCGCGAGAAATCGCGACAGATAAGGGTTCGGAGTTCATAGCATCAACAATGAGTGAGGTTTGTAAACTACTTGGTGTTCAACAATTATTTTCAACCGCTTACCATCATGAATCCATAGGTGCGCTTGAAAATGCACATAAAAATTTAAATGCTTATCTTCGGATACAGACTAATAATAGTTCTAGAGAGTGGAGCACTTGGGTTCCCTATTGGTCTTTTAGTTATAATACTACTGTACACACATCTACAAAATTTACGCCATACGAATTAGTGTTTGGAAAACTGTGTAAATTACCTACAAATTTGTCTCAACAAGTTGAACCTCTGTACAATAGTGATGATTATCCATTAACCTTGAAATATAGACTTCAAAAATCTCAGGTACAAGCTAGGGAAAATTTGTTAATGTCAAATGTAGCCCGAAAACGTAATTGGGGCGTTCTACTTTTCTACCGACAATCTGAGTGATTATTTTTTTGATTTAAAAATAAAATAAAAGTGTATTTCTTTTACAAAATGTATTTTTAAATCATTGTCCAGTTATCGAAGATTTCAGAAATGTATAATGCATCGAAGTTTTATTTTATATCTTTTATTTATTTTAAGTTTTATCGGAATAGTAAGAAAAAATAAACACCTCGGTCACAAAAAAATATATATTTATTAGTTATTATGTAAAATCAAATTTTCAGTTTTTCTTTCACTTTGCTTAGCTAGAATACAAGCATTTATTATCATGTAACTCGATTTATAAGAATTTTTATTACAAATATATAAAAAATAACATTTAATACCACTCTGACACATTTTTGCTCGTTAAGATAACAAACTTTGAAATATTTTGCAAATAATTGAAATAAACATAGTCGAAATTCTGTTAATACCTTATATGGTCAATATGTAATAATATAATACGTTATTTTAGTATATATGTTTTTAATAAATAGAATCATATGCTACATTGACGTTTAGTTACAAGAGGGACAAAATTGTGACTGAGTGGTAGATATTATTAAGCTAACATTTGAACTTAATTTTTTAACATTTTTAATGTTTTTAAAACGATAACAAAACATAATGCTTCTCTTATAATGCTGCATAATATATTATTTCTTGGTAGAACCATTCTTTGGTACACGTAAAATCAGACTAATTTTCTCTTTTCTCTTATTCTACTTTTCAAATACTTCTATTGGTTTATCAAATTCGTAATAAACACGCTTTCCTCTTTTGACTTCTTTAGGACTTGGAATTATTTTTATCAAGTTTTCAAAAATCACATCTGATAGATCTAATTTTACTAATTTAAATATTTTTCCAGTGTCATCAACAGTTTTATAAAACATCAACATCTTCATCCATACAACTTTTTGCTATTCCTAAGTAGGTGTACTCGACTTTGCTTTTACTGGGTACTTTTACTAACATATGTGTACCATTTTTTATTAATAATGTGTGAATGTTGTCCACAGAAAGGTCATATAAAGTAAACGGTTTTATGCGCACATTTTTTTTCTAATTAACAAGAGGCTTTTAAGCGAGATCATTTTGTAAGATTAGGCGGCCCAAAGAGACACATTTTATTTGTATGTAAAACACCTCTGTCACACATTTCGAATACTATGTCACAATGATTTTGTAAAAAGCAAAAAAAAACGGAATTTTAGTATTATTATAATCTCTGTATGGTCCAAAAAAATCTTGTGAAATAAAATTTTGAGAAACTGCAATTTTGGACAAAAACCGATTTTTTTTCAAGAGGAGACACGTCATTGTCGGTAGAAAAGTAGAACGCCCCAATTACGATAAGCAAATAAATCCAACTATTTACGAACCTAATGATTTAATTTTATTACGCAATGAAAATTACAATAAATTTCAGAATGTTTATATTAGAATTCAGAATGTTTATTTTAGAAGATGTGTCACCGAATGTTAAAATAATTAGAGACACTAAAATTGAAACAGTTCACAAAAATAGAACCAAATTGTATTGTGACGTAGTAATCTTAGTATTTAAGACATTTGTAATGTTGTAATCGGGGATTAATAAAGCTATCTCAGTACAAGCAACATCTCTTATTGATTAGTGCAAGTCCCGTCCTTACATGGCGACCCTGCCATTTAAGGTGCGGTTTCGGTTTCGGTATTGGCAGCGTGTAATACAATGACGCTTGGTAGAAATAATTCAACGGTGTTCGTAAACGACGTGTGAGGTAAAATATAACATTTTGGAAAATGGGAAGAAAACCAAGCAAAGAAGAGATAGTGATTGCCCAAAATGCTGCAGGTGAAGTAAATACGGCCGATGTCGCACAGATACACCAGAACCAAGGAGTAACAAATATAATTTTAGGAGTCATTCTTATAATATTAGTATTTGGAGTGAAATTTGCAATTTATAAACTGTATAAGCGATGTCACACGAATTGGATGCGTGAGGAGATAGCTCGGAGCGCTTTCAGAAGGTATGGGTCCAGGCGAGAACCACGAAACAAGGATCCTATTGCTGCTTAAAGAAAAATGTTTAGAATCTTACCTTCATACTTGGTGATATGTGTTTACGTAAGTGAAAGTGAAATATAAAAGCTTTGAAGTGCGGTTTAAGAATATACAGAAATAGTGAATTAATAGGAAATATAAAAACAGTTACAGAGTGCTACAAAAATAAACTTTAAATTGAATTCAGGTCGGCATAATATGTTGTTTTTTTTTATAGGTACTACTATATAATGTTAAGGTATAAAGGTTTAATTTAATTATTTTTTAATGTCTGATATACAAGATATACACGAGAAATTGAAGTATATTAAAGTAAATCTAGGAAAACTAAGTATTGTTAAAAGAACAAAATCTTTGTTAGAGCAAAAATACAGGGAAGCTAGAAATTTATATGATAGATATACTGCGAGCCGTGAACAGTTAAACTTAAGTGTAAATAAGGGTCATTTTAAGCAACAGGAAGTAAAAAATATTTTAGTTATATGCGAAGAAATAGATATATATTATCAGTATATAGTCAAATTTTGTTTGGATACGAAAAATTTAGAAACCGGCGCCATGACTACTGAGTTTGACATGAAAACTGCAACTTCCCTTCTTCCTGTAATGACAGGAGATGAGGAAGTCACGAAAAAATTAATCGATTGTATAGAATTTTATAGCGACACTTTGAAAAAAGAACATCAGCAACTATTAATCTCTTTTGTACTTAAGACTCGGTTATCGGAAAGTGCAAAGTTGCGTTTAGCTACTAATTATACATCTTCTACAGAACTAATTGTTGACATGAAAACTCATCTTTTAGCCAAGCAATTAGCCAGGGCATTGCAGTTTAAGATGGTGAGAGCCAGGCAAGGTTCTCAAAGTATCGAGACTGGAGGATTTATTTGTTAAATTGACTATCTCTCAAGCTGATGAGGATGCCAGGTGTTTTAATATTCTAAAGCCTATAAATGAAAAATTGGCAATTCAAAGGTTTACCGAAGGCTTGAGAAATAGTCGATTAAGCACCATTTTAGCGGCCCGAAATTACTGTGTGCTAAAGGATGCCATTAGAGTGGCTAAGGATGAAGAAACTTCACATCAAGGCCCCAGTACATCTGTGGAGACAATTTTCAGCAGTCAGCACCGCAGAAGAGGACGAGGTGGATATAATGTACGTATGGAAAATCCTAGGTACAGGAACGATGTAGTTAATCAGCCGAACTCTAGAATCTTTTTCCGGGGAAATAATAATAGAGCCTCTATTATTATTTCCCCGGAAAAATATTCGAGAGTATACGAACTATACTCGGGATAATCGACGAAACGCGTATATGTTAAGCCAACAGGAGAATTCTACAGTAAATACTTCGGATAATTGTCAAAATATAAAGCCATCCGTACAGTTTTTTCGAGAATAATTTAATATTATCATGTGACTATAATAATTTCATAGAATTGACAATACTCGGTACCAAATATAGGATGCTAGTTGACACGGGAGCCTCGATGTCGGCGATTAAATATGACACCGTAAGAGAGTGGAACATTCCGATGCATCCCGAATGCATAACCATTAATGGTATTGGCGGCAAATCGCACGCCGAAGGCTTTGTTTACATACCATTTTCCTTAGGTCCTCTTGGAGGAGAGGATTATCGCCAGCGGCTAATATTCTAGCAGAAGAGGTAGCCGTTCATCGGCTCTCGGGCAAGGCCTGGTCCAGCAGGGTGGGCGTGTCTGCCGGTTGCCCTGCTGGCTCTTCGCTCTTCGGAGCATGGAGGAGGAAACCTCGGTAAAAAACCGGATGGCGGGGCCCTGTAGGGGCCACAGTTTCTCCGCTGACAGCGGTGGAGAAAGGAGGACGGGCTCGGCGTGTACTGACACTGCCACCGAGCAGGCAGGGGGACGTAGTCTCCCTGTCAACCGTCGGCATATCGTAATCCCGAGAAGAGCGCTGTGGTTAAGTCTCGCGGCTCTGATCGGGGGCGAGGGTCTTGGCTTAACCGCCCGGACCGCGAGGAAGATAACCTCTCTAAAAAATTCCCCGAATCCCGTGTTCAGTTCCCGCTGATGGGAAGTTCAGTCTCGAGCGCACTCCAAGCCGAGGTACCTGCGGACCCCTCGGTTGGGTTAAAAACTTACGCTTGCCCGGGTAATGGGGGATCTCTGCCCGGGTGGACCTCTAGTTCTCCCCCACTCGTGGGATTATTATGGAACATATAAACAAAAATATAAACAATCGGATCGTACTCATCATCATCATCATCATCAACAGCCTTTAATAGTCCACTGCTGGACATAGGCCTCCCCTTAGAAAGGAGGTTTTGGCCTACTATACCACGCTGGCCAGACGGGTTGGTATAGGGTTTGTTTCAAGTTTTCCTTCTCTCTACAGTGTTGTTGTCCTGCGTAGTTTTCGATCGTACTAACACAACGAAAACAGGCAAGCCTAATGGAAAAGGAAGCAAACCGAAGGAAGGAGAAGCAGAACAGTGGAGCGGATGGGTCGTCCACTGAGGGCGAGATGGTGTCGGGAACGCCTATCTCGATGGGGCTCCCAGAGGTCAGTCTGACTCTGGTCTCTGGGAGCCGAAGAGCATCGGATCGTATTCGTTCCGGATCCGCCGTTTCATCGGATGGCGCGGAGGCCATGGAAGCGGAGCGAAGCGACAGCCGGAAACGCGGACGCTCCAGGGAAGAGGAGACCGACACGTCCGGCGAAATGATGCCACCAAAAGTGGCAAGCAGCCGCCGAGGGAGGCCTCGAAAACCGGCCTCGGTGTCGACCCCGTCAGGCTCCGCGTTCTCAAACGCGGAGTCGTACAGAAGCGTACGGGTGGACGGCGAGGCCGTAGCGGAGGAGGAGATCGCGGATCTCCTGCTCAAGGTTCGGGAGCCGGTGGGGGGAAATGCCCCCCAGACTCCCGTGTCCGTGCAGGAGAGGGCGAAAGCGGCGGTGGCCGTCATCCACAAGGTGGCCACCAAGTCCGTGAACCTTAAGGGCTCGTTTGTGAGGGCCCTTAAGGACTCCTCCTCCGCTTTGTCGGAGGTCGTGGAGGGCCTAGTGGGCGACGTCTCTCGCCTGCAGGTGGCCAACGAGAGGCTGACGGAGCGGGTGAACGAGCTGAGCGCTCAGTTCGCCCGCTTCCAGGCGAACCTCCCCGAGCGGGAAGCCCCGTCCGCGTCCCAGCCTGCCCCTACCACCAACTCAGGGGCATTTGACTCCCAACTGCGTGAAATCCTCATCGCAGTTGGGAATATGCTGGACGGACGCCTGGCTGGCCTGGAGGCGAGACTGCCCCCTGCGCCGATTGTGCGCCCCCCGCTCGCGTCGGCACAGCGGCCTAAGGCCGCCGCTCCGACCGCGCTCCCCGTGGTGGGAGGCCGCGTTTCTTACGCGGCGGCGGCGTCTGCCCCTACTCCATCGGCTCCCCGAAAGCCGAGGAGGGGGGCCAAGGCACCGGCCCAGGCGCCGGCCAAGGCACATCCTCAGGCGCCGGCCAAGACGGGGCCTAAAACAGCGCCGAGGAGCGGAGTGGCATTCATTCCGCTCCCCACTTCGACACCCCTGCCGGGCCCCTCCGCACCTGCCCCCTCCAACGAGGGTTGGCAGGAGGCGAGGGGCTCCAAGAAGTCCCGAAGGCGGGCCAAAAGGGCTGCCAAAAAAGCAGCCCAAGCCCAGCCTTCGCCACCGGTGGCAACAGCCTCCACAAAGAGGCCGCGGAAGCTGCAGCCGCCCAAAACCGCGGCTGTAGTGGTGACCGTGTCCCCGGAGGCGGCCGACGGCGGGCTGTCCTACGCGGCCGTCTTCAAAAAGGCCCGGGACAGCCTCGCCAACGATTTTGGGACGGTGGGGGTCAGGATGCGCCTCGCCCAGACGGGAGCTCGAGTCCTCGAGTTCCCTGGGGCTGAAGGCGCAAAGACGGCGGACTCCTTTGCTGAGAGGCTGCGGGGAATATTTGCGACCATAGATGGTGTCAGGGTCGCCAGGCCTACCAAGTGCGCGGAACTGCGCATCTCGGGCCTGGACGACTCAGTGACGGCCGAAGATGTCCGCGCTGTAATCCGGGAGAAGACGGGGTGCAGCGCGGACAACGTCAGGGTCGGCACCATCCGCCCCGGTCCAGGAGGGCTTGGCGCCGTGTGGGTCAGCTGTCCCGTAGCGTCGGTCAAAGTATTGGCCGACGCCGGCAGGCTGCTCATCGGTTTCGTGAGCGCCAGGATCACAGTCCTGGCGGCGAGACCGATGAGGTGCTACAAATGCCTAGCATCGGGACACACGCGCGTCAAGTGCGACAGCTGTTTTGACTGCGGCGGACTGTGTTTCCGCTGCGGTCAACCGGGGCATAAGGCGGCAGAATGCTCTGCCGCCAATCACCAGATGGGGCAGAGAGGCTGCAAGCCTCCCCGCAGTTCTCGGCAGACGTCAGGGGCTAGCCAGTCGACCCAGGCTACCCCCGACGTCAATATTGCGTCGACGTCGTCGCCCATGGAGGAGGTTGTGGATCAAGTCTCCAACCTCCTGGTCCAGACGAACCTGAACCACTGTGCCGCGGCGCAGGATCTCTTCCTGCAAACCATGGCACAGTGGTCGATAGGTGTTGCCGTAGTCGCGGAGCCCTATTCTGTCCCTCCCCGTCCAAACTGGATGGGTGACTGGGACGGCTCCGTGGCAGTCGTCGGTTCCACGACGGCTCATTCCCCGCCCTTGTCGCTAAGAGACAAGGGCACTGGATATGTTGCCGTCGAGTGGGGGGGGATCACCATATATGGTGTTTATTTCTCCCCCAACCGGAGTTTGAACGACTTCGAGGTTTTCCTAACCAGCTTGGAGACCTCGATACGTCGACTAGCGTCTGGGCACGTCCTTGTGCTGGGGGACTTCAACGCAAAGGCCATTGCGTGGGGTTCCCCCAGGACGGACGCAAGGGGCGAGGCCGTAGAGGAGTGGGCGGCCTCGGTGGGCCTCTGTCTTCTCAACAGAGGCTCCACCAACACGTGCGTGCGACAGCAGGGGGGGGTCGATAGTGGACCTCTCGTTCGCTACCCCTGCCCTCGCCGCACGAGTAAGGAACTGGCGTGTCCTGGAAGAGGTTGAGACGCTCTCGGATCATCTGTATATCCGATTTGAGCTCTCCCGGACCCAGGACTCCAGTAGGGGTCACGTGGCGCGGCGTTTATCCCGCTTTCCTCGGTGGGCTGTTGCCAGACTGAACCGGGACCTACTAGAGGAGGCAGCCATAATTCACTCGTGGCTGTCTCCTCAGGCTCCGACCGAGGAGGTCGACGTGGGGGCTGGTCGCTTTCGCGATGCGATTACGCATATCTGCGATGCGGCCATGCCCCGCATTCGAGGTCGTCGGCCTCCAAGGAAGGAGGTCTACTGGTGGTCCCAGGAGCTGGCGGACCTCCGTGCGGCCTGTACACGTGCCCGGAGGTCCTACACGCGCAGTCGGCGGCGTCACCGTGGAGACGGTGAGGAGGACCGGCTTCATGAGGAGTACCGACAGGCGCGGAAAACTCTGAAGCTGGCCATTAGCCGCGCCAAAGAAGAAAAGAGACAGGAGATGCTGGAGGGTCTAAATCGTGACCCCTGGGGCAATCTTTATGAACAAAATATTCAGGTGAAACTGAATTCAGAGCTAGTATACGTTAAACAATATCGTTTACCATTTTCGCAGCGAAACGAAATTGAGAACCAAGTTCAAAAAATGCTTTATAATGACATCATTGAGCCTGCGAATAGTGAGTAGTCTAGCCCAGTGTTGTTAGTACCCAAGAAATCAGCCGACAATACTAAACGGTGGCGTTTAGTTATTGATTTTTAGAAAATTAAATGATCGCGTAATGGACGATAGGTTCCCCCTTCCAAATATTACCGATATTTTAGATTCGCTTTCAGGTGCAACTTATTTTTCTCAACTCAATTTAACTAATGCATATTTCCAATCAAAATTCAATTCAGATAGTCGAAAGTATACGGCATTCACTACACCTTCCGGACAGTATCAAATGTATGTCAAATGTATTCCGGACAGTTTAAAAACTAGTCCAAGTTCTTTTTCACGTATAATGACCGTAGCAATGTCAGGACTCAATTATGACAAATGTTTCGTATATTTGGATAATTTGATTTGTTTTGGTCGAAATTTAGATATACACAATAAAAACTTATTAGATATTTTAACAAGGTTAAGGAAGGTAAATTTAAAATTAAATCCTGAGAAGTGCGATTTTCTTAGGAAAGAAATATTATATTTAGGACATGTAGTATCTGCGGACGGCATTAAACCTGATCCAGAAAAAAATGAAGTTTTAAACAATTATCCAGTTCCTAAAAATGCAGAGGAACTAAAACGGTTTCTAGCTTTTTCCACTTATTACATAAAGTTTATTCCAAATTTTGCCAAAATATGTATACCCTTAAATAACTTGTGTCGTAAGAATGTAACTTTTAATTGGGATAAAGAGTGTCAAAAATCATTTAATATTTTAAAACAATCCCTTGTGAACCCCCCCATACTGCAATATCCTTTATTTGATGATGATAATACATTTATTTTACAAACAGACGCATCGGTTCTGTGTTATGTAATGCTGATCGTAGGCCCGTTGCTTACACCAGCCGTAGTTTAAATAAGGCCGAACGCAGATACAAAACCATCGAAAAGGAATTATTAGCAATAGTTTGGTCTGTAAAATACTTTCGACCGTATCTCTATGGGAGGAAGTTTATTATTGAAACTGATCACAGACCATTGGTATTTTTATATAATTTGACAGATCCTTCCAGTAGGTTGTTAAAGTTTCGGGTATTACTCGAAGAATACGATTTTAAGGTTGTGTATGTAAAAGGTCGTGATAATGTAGCTGCAGATGCATTGTCACGAATAGAAATTGACAGTGAAGAATTGAAGGAAACGAATGAACATGTCTTGTCTGTACTTACAAGGGCACAAAAGAGGAAACTTGACGAAATTCCTTGTAATCGCACTTCCGTGGCTAGCATTCCTCAGGACGATTGGACTGATCACCCAAGAGTTGTAGAAATGTTAAAACTACCAAATGATTACACGGAATTGGTATTTGTGAATGAGGAAGAATGGAAAAAAGTTAAAACCTGTGTGTCAGAGGAGCACGGGGATTATGCGTATTCGTCTACAAATAGTACTATACTATATTTGTGAAACTGTTTACTCAATCACAGCGTACACGAGCTGTCTCTGTGAGAGAAATGGAATCATTTTGTAAGAATTTACATATAGATACTTTATATGTCATTAAAGACGACGCAAATTTTAAAATAATAAAAGAGCTAGCTCAGTATATAAATAAATTGCCTAAGTGGTCCGGACCCCGCTTATGCGTAATAAAAGGCGTTAAAAAGATTAAAGACGACGATACAAAGAGAGTTATTTTAAACGATTATCATATTTTACCTACAAGCGGACACGCAGGAATAAGACGAATGACTAATAATATTCGTAAAAAATATTTTTGGACAGGATTAGAGCGCGATGTAAGTAATTTTATAAAAAAATGTAGTAAATGTCAACGTTATAAATATTTGAAAACGGTAAAAGAACCCATGGTTATAACCGACTGTGGAAATTCAGCTTTTGATAAAATTTATTTAGACTTGGTCGGTCCTTTGGCGAGATATAATAATTACAGCTACATTTTAACGCTCAAGTGCGACCTCACCAAATATGTCGAGGCGTATCCGATAACAGCTAAGGATGCGCGCACAGTTGCTATGTGCTTGTTAAATAATTTTATACTCAGATACGGTGTCCCACGCGAGATCGTAACCGACAGGGGCACTGAATTTATCAACTCGACAATGAACCATGTATGTAAAATATTAGAAATAAATCATTTAAGTTCAACAGCCTTTCACCATGAAACTTTAGGTTCGTTAGAAAATAATCATAAACATTTAGGTTTCTATCTCAGAATGCAGGTAAATAGTCAAACTCAGGAATGGAGCTCATGGTTGCCGTACTGGTGTTTCTCTTATAACACTACTGTTGGTAACACAACATCTTAGTTTAATTATGTTGGCTGCATTGTGTATCCTTTAGCTGCCAACGACAATATACCAATGTAACATTCACTTGCGTTCCATTCGATCTACAATAAACAAGCATAATTTCTACTCGTGGTTTCCTTTAAGGTAGATGACCAGCAAAATACCTATATACAGTCCGCTTCAAAACATGGTCCTATCTCACCGCTAGTATCGCGAGTGTTACCGTGACAGTTCTAAATTTCGACGTGTCGAGAGTATTTTGTTTCGACCAATTTTCAAGAAGCAGCCATTTTGAACGACATTTCGGCGAAGAACTTGTCTCGACAAAAAGGAATTTCAGTTTGGATTGGGTCAAAGAGGAAGAGGATAAAAACCGAGATTTGCAGTAAACTACGCAATCACGTGTTCAATAATTTTATCCACCTTGCGCAAGACAACTTTTTCGTAAAACGAAAGACAAAGGGAATTTGCAGTGGAGCAATCAACGCATTCCGCACGTATATTTTATCTCAGCTTGTTGTTTTTTCAGCTTTTCAGGTAAAAATATATCATTTCCATAATCGGTTGCACGTATTTCCAAAGCAAGGTTTTTTTATTTTGTTCACCGGGCGGATGACGCATGTAGCACAGCACCGTGATTGGACGAGCATCGCACTATAGCCAACATAACGCACGCAAATTTCCTGTACGCTGCGCTGGCGCGGCTCGGACCACGGACGCCATCTTGCCACACCGCCGAGTGCCGACGACAAATTGAAGCGAAAGTTTGTAAACTGTGCTCTGCATTATATTGTTGCACTTAATATTAAGTGTGTGTATAATTTCAGCGTAATATAAGTTTAAATCTTGTAAAAATGACACTAGAAGAAAAGGAAGGCGACGCCATGCAGTCGCTCATAAGGAAACGTGGCGCTTTAAAAGGTTCGCTAACTAAATTTGCTTCTTCATTCAGTGATCCAACAGTGTATTTAGCTTATACAAAACAAACATTAGTATTAAAACAGGAACGCTTAAAATCCACCTTCGATAAATATGAAAATTATAATTTAGACATTTGTGGTTTAGACGCTAGTAAATCCGACATAGACTTTGATTCTACAGAAAATACATACATAAATACGCGTTCACTAATCATAGAATTAATCGAAAAATTAGATAAACAAGAAATTGAATGTGGAAATAAGCCCTCCTGTCAAAATATACAAACTAAGTTACCTCATATAACCATACCTAATTTTGATGGTAAATATTCAGATTTCAAGGCCTTTATTGGACTATTTGATAGCTTAATACATAATAGTACCAGACTTGATAATGTACAAAGATTCTTTTATTTAAGGAGTTATTTACAGGGAGAACCCTTAGATTTAATTAAGAATTTAACCATTACAAGTGAAAATTACATGGAAGCTAGGTCTATTCTACATGATAGATATGAATATAAAATCACAAATGAGTTAATCAGTTCACTATTAGATATAAATCCCATACCAAGGTCAACGGCACATAATATTAGAAACTTTTTGTCAATTGTTAAGCAACAACTAGCTGCTCTTAGAAACTTAAATATGCCTGTTGATCAGTGGGATGCTATTCTGTTATGCATACTCACAAGGAAGCTGGACACCTATTGCAATAGGGAATTTCAATTAATTAGGGAAAAGGAAACAAAGGTAGCACATTTGTTGGATTTTCTAGATAGGCGAGCCCAAGCATTGGAGAATGTGGAGAAACCAGTGGCGGATCGTCCAAGGGTAGCTAATATATTGATAAAAGATAGGAAGGAAAAACCTCAAGCTTCAACATCCACTTCATTTCAACCTGCCTGCTTAATATGTAAGTCTGCTCACAAGCTTTTTTTATGTGCACAATTTAAATCAAAAAATGCATCAGAACGGCTTCAATTTACAGAAGAGCATGGTTTGTGTAAGGTGTGCCTCAATAAACATAATAATAAATGTAGGTTTCACTTTAAGTGTGACATTTGCAAGCAAGGTCACAACACACTACTTCATGTTGATAAGGCACAATCACCAGTAATTTTGGCTTCTCAAGCAAGCAATCAGGTATTATTACCTACGGCTAGAATAAAGCTTATTGCTAAGAATGGGACTGAGGTGCATGTGAAGGCATTACTTGACAGTGGTTCTCAAGCGTCTTTCATTACAACTGAACTTGCACGCCTACTTGACTTACAGCCTAAATCAATTAACACACCTTTAACTGGCATAGGTAATAGCAAAGCTAAGCTATCAAAATGTGTTAACATAGACATCCACTCTTTAATCCAGGATTATAAAATAAATGTGAATTGCTATCTTTTGGATTCTATCACTACTAAACTGCCTCAGATTAAATTCAGTGGGGAGGGTCTGCTGCTTCCCGCAAACATAACACTAGCTGACAACACTTTTAATGAACCTAGTACAATACATATTCTATTAGGAGCTGACATCTTCTTCCAGGTGCTACTACCGACTGAGCCAAATAGGTTCCAGTCCAACTCCGGGAAAGATGTAAGAGAAAATGTTAAGTCTACAGTACCTGTGTTAATACTGTCTTCGGTCATATTGTTGCTGGCACCGTACCTACCCACACTGCTCATTCACACATACCGGTAACACTTTTTTGTAAATCCCAAGATTACCTTCATACATTGAATGAAAATTTTGAAACCTTTTTTTGAAGCAGAAAAGGTCCCTGAGTATTTTCCAGAAAAACTTAGTGAACATGATACTTGTGAAAAACTTTTCTGTGAAACTGTCAAATTAGATACAAAAAGTAAGAAATTTCAAGTAGCCTTGCCCTTAAGGCTGCCATTAGATTCTATCAGAGAGACCCTTGGAGACTCATTGTATTTAGCTTCAAGGAGATTTCACAACTTAGAAGTTTAGATTCAAAAAGATCCTCTTTTGCATAGTCTTTATAAGGAATTTATTCACGAATATATTGAAAAAGGTCATGGAACTATAATAGACATAAATCAATATGACCTCAAAAAAGATCCTGTGTTCTTTTTTGCCACATCATCCTGTCTTAAAACTTGATAGAAAGACTACTAAATGCAGAGTTGTCTTTGATGGATCTATGAAGACTACAAATAAGATTTCACTAAATGATTATTGCATAATGGCCCTGTTACTCAAAAGGAACTTATAGACATTTTGTTGTTGTTTAGAGTAGATGAATATATTTTTGTGACTGATATCAGAAGTATGTTCAGATGTGTAGAATTAGATCCAAAGTATAGGCCCTTGCAAAACATTCTATGGCGGGACAGCCCAGAACAAGGTTTGCAATATGTTCAGTTGAATACAGTTACTTATGGCATGAAGTCTTCTTCTTACTTAGCCACAAGGTGTTTAAAGGAACTAGTAAGCCTGTATGGAGAAAAATTCCCTCTGGCTGCTTTTATCATAAATAACTGTACATATATAGATGACGCCATTTGTTCCCAAGGTTCTCCAGAGCTTTTGATAAAGGCAAAGGAGCAACTCTGTAGTCTTTTAGAATTAGGGGGTTTTCAGTTACATAAATGGGTTTCTAATCTGCCTGAATTATTACATGATATTCCTAAATCAAGACAACATTTTGATGACATTGATTTACAGAAAAGTAACTTATCCTTTAAAACCTTAGGTATAAATTTTAATGTTAAAACCGATTCATTTATAATTTCAAGTCCCAAACCAATCGAAGACTTTCCAGTTACGAAGCGCGGCATTTTAAGCTATATCAGTAAATTCTATGATCCGCTAGGTTGGTAGGTCCAGTCATAGTATGCGCTAAGGTAATTATGGCAGCAGCTATGGCTAGCTAAGATTGATTGGGACAGTACCCCCAATGATAAGATTTCGCACTCATGGCGAGAGTTTTATAATAGTTTACTTAACATGAGACCAATAAATGTGCCACGATACACAAATTTACACAACACAAATTTGATACAGATCATAGGTTATGCAGATGCATCAAAAAAATACTGCCTATGGTTGCTGTTTTATTTAACGAGTTGTCAATGAAACTGGTAGTATAAAAGTTTCTTTACTCTGCTCAAAAAGTCGCATAAATCCAATTAAACAAGACATGACTGTTCCACGCCTAGAGCTCAATGCTGCAGTATTGTTGGCTAAATTAGTCAATCGAGTCCATGATACATTATCACTAAAACTGAAGATCGATGAAGTTATTTTGCACTCTGATTCTCAAATTGTTTTAGCTTGGATCAAAACGCCATTGATAAAGCTTAGTGCATATGTAGCAAATAGAGTAAAAATACTTTTAGAGCTATCTCATAAATTCACATGGGCTTACATAGGTACTAGCGAGAACCCTGCCGACTGTCTTAGCAGAGGTGTCTTACCTCATGAGTTAGAGCAACATCCATTATGGTGGAAGGGTCCAAAGTTGTTGCATACATGTAAGTATGAGCCGGAGCTAAATTTAGCTATTCCAAGCCGCTTACCTGAAACCAAAGAGGCCTCCACATCCTTCAATGCTATGGTTTGTTCTCTTTCTACTGATGAGCAGAATCTAACTTTAGAATTTCTAGATAATTATTCTAATATTAATAAGATGCAAGGGGTCTTAGCTTACGTATTACGCTTTGTTCAAAATGTAAGGTCAAAAAATAATAAAACTAAACTTTGTTATTTGACAAGTCAAGAATTAAGTAACTCATTGTTGTTAATTGTTAAACATGAGCAGCTAAAACATTACAAAGATGAATTTAATGCCTTAAGATCTAAGAATGTAATTGTTAAAGGTAATTTAAAGCCTTTGAGTCCATTTGTTGATGGCAATGGTCTTCTGCGAGTAGGAGGCAGGTTACATAATGCTTCTATTTCCTATTCACAGAAACATCCAATACTCTTACCTCGAGAGTCACGGATAACAGAGTTAATAATTGAAAATGAACATGTTAAAAATCTACATGCTGGACCTAGACTAGTATTGTCATCGATTAACCAAAGGTTTTGGATTGTGCAAGGATTGAGACAGGTAAAAAATGTTTTACATAAATGCATTACTTGCTTTAGATTAAAGGCAGAATCAGCCAAACAACTGATGGGCAGTTTACCTGCAGACAGAGTAAATATCTGTCGCCCTTTTCAAAAAATAGGCATGGACTTTGCAGGTCCTATTTCAGTTAAGGTAGCTAGAATCAGAAAGCCAATCATTACAAAGGGTTATGTTTGCCTCTTTGTGTGTTTTGTGACAAGGGCTATACACCTTGAGTTAGCCTCAGATCTAAAAACTGAAACCTTTCTTGCTTGTCTCAAAAGGTTTGTTTCTCGTAGAGGACTACCTACTGATATTTATTCAGATAACGCGTCAACATTTAAATGTGCTAAAACACAGCTTGATGAGCTGTATAAATTACAAAATTGTCAAATGCATCAGAAACAAGTATATGACTTTGCTGCACAGAAGGGTATTAACTTTCATTTTTTGCCTTGCTATTCTCCAACTTTTGCCGGACTCGCAGAAGCGGGAGTCAAGAGTATGAAATATCATTTAAAGAGAGTCATGCAAACTTCCTCACTTACATATGAAGAACTTAATACACTTTTGTGTCAAATAGAGGCTGTATTAAACAGCAGACCTCTCATGCCATTGTCTGCAGATGTAAATGATTTTTCATGTATCACCCCTGGACATTTTCTCATAGGATCACCTCTAAATTCATATCCTGAACAAGAAAATGCATCTATTTCCAGATTAAAGTCTTGGAACGTTTGTAACAATCTTAAACATTCATTTTGGAAGCAATGGAGAAAACAATATCTTAATATATTACAATCTCGCCCTAAGTGGACCGATGTTCATCCTAACATTAAGATAGGCTCTCTTGTTATATTAAAGGATGATAATTTAGCCCCTTTGTATTGGCCTATGGCCAGAGTTACGCAAGTCTTTCCAGGGACTACTGATAACAGGGTTAGAGTAGTAGAAGTCATGACCTCTAATGGTAAAACTCATAAACGGTCTATCACCAAGGTATGTTTGCTGGCCTGTAGACAATGATAGTGTTTAAATGTCAGCAAATACTTGTTTTTACAGTTACTTAGACAATAAGGTGCATACTCAATTAAAATGAGTAAATTGTTAAATTAAATTTAAATTTAATTTTTTATAATACATAGGTATTGTTACCAATGTATAATACATAGGTACTACTTAACATTTGTTATTTGAAGTTGTTTGGTACTTGTTTTTTCCCTGGTGGCAAGACTGACTGTGTCATGTATGTTATCTACTTATATTGTCTTGTAGATGTATAAGTAAGCGTAAACATTTTTTTTTTAAACTATAGTTTAGTTCATTCACTTATAAAGTTAAAACTTTTAATTTAAGGTCGCAAGTGTAAGGGCAAAATGTTCTCTTGAACATAAGTTAATATGTAACACATCAAGTGTGTGGTATTTATGAACTATTTATATACAGATTGTTACAAGTTTAGCCTTTCAATTTGAGTTTAGTGGCTGTGTAGCTGTAATAATATTTTTGTGTTATCCTTTTTAAACTGTCAAGCATTATGTTTGTCTAAGCATTGTACTTGTTTGTTTTAAGTACTTGTGTATCTTCCTAGGGTTGTCAAAACTTTATTATAGGCTTATTATTAAACCATTTGTCGCCCTGGCCAATATGTTGGTAACACAACATCTTAGTTTAATTATGTTGGCTGCATTGTGTATCCTTTAGCTGCCAACGACAATATACCAATGTAACATTCACTTGCGTTCCATTCGATCTACAATAAACAAGCATAATTTCTACTCGTGGTTTCCTTTAAGGTAGATGACCAGCAAAATACCTATATACAGTCCGCTTCAAAACAACTACTGTACACTCAAGTACAAAATTTACACCTTATGAATTAGTATTTGGGAGACAATGTAGTCTACCTAATAATCTCACAACCACTTTAGATCCAATTTATAATTTTAATGATTATGCAAAAGAACTTAGATATCGCATACAAAAATCACAAATTGAAGCGAAAAGTAACCTGTTGAATTGTAAATTATTTAGAAAAATGAGATACGATAAAAGTGTAAACCCAATTACTTATAAAACTGGAGATTTTGTTTTAGTCAAAAATGAAAATTGTAACAAACTTGATCCATTATACGTTAGTCCATTTAAGGTTGTCAAGGATGTATCACCTAATGTTATCGTTTCAATTAATGGTGGAGAAAAATGTATTCATAAGAACAGGACGAGACTTTATAATCAATAAAAGACTTTTCGCTCCGATTGTACTTTATTCAGTGTATGTTATTGGTTTTATCTTACTCTTAGTTAGGCACGTTTGTAATACGAGTTCGCCTTATTGTAAGCAATGTATCTAATACTACTCTATAATTTTAAAATAAATAACCTATATTTTAAATTATCTTTATATTGCTATAGTATTCATGTATTTCACTTTGCTACATAAGTAAAAAAAAAAGACAAAAAAAATACTGTAATTGTATTTTTTTTTTCTTTTGGAAGGGCATGTGACGTAGTAATCTTAGTATTTAAGACATGTGTAATGTTGTAATCGGGGATTAATAAAGCTATCTCAGTACAAGCAACATCTCTTATTGATTAGTGCGAGTCCCGTCCTTACAGTATAGAACTTAAAGGGGAATGCCCATATATGGTATCGCTTGATGATTATTATTTAAATTGTGACACAGTTTCGTGACAATAATAAATTTTGTTTATATTTATGATGATTTTATAACCTAATGTGGCGTCTCACATTTGCCGGATAAATGAACATGAAATATTAGTTGTTTTATTTACAAATTAATTATTATTTATCAGTCGTTCAATTTTCCGTTAGGGATTTTTTATAGTGGTAACATCATTTCACAAATAATTACATTAAATCGATTTTTTATTATAAAATAACCAGTTGTTTAAAAATTAATCAATCGTAATTATATAATAATAGCAGGATAATACTTTAATGCTAATTAAAAAAATATTATTTATGAATTTTTTTTTTTTGTCATGGACTCGAAACTACAAATTAAACGAAATATTAGCTTTTAAACTAGGTGTATGAAACCGTAATATCATAAACTGAGGAAGCAATTGGCATTATTTTTATTGGGAATGGATACTTGTCTTTATTTTTCAGATTTAATAATCAAAAGAAATTATATTTCTTTTAACTCATTGCACCGAATACAAACTCGTATGTGGTCGATATCGATTTTTAATTACAACCAATATAGTTTTTATAATTATGGCAACACTGTGGCTGTATGATTATTGTTTGTTGTCAAACAGTTCAGCGTCGTTTGAATTTGTAATTGGGAGAGGAGCTGTCACTCGGATCCTAACCTTATTTTTCTGTTCCTATATTTATAATTGTTTTCTTTTAATCAACAGGCAGTCTTATTGTTATTTGTGTGTAGAATTTTCAGTAAGTAATTTGTATTATTTAGTTTAAATAGATTATTATCTTTGTTTATTTGTTTAAATATTTATAAAGAATTTATCCTTTAAATAACTAAGACAGGTATGTCCCTCATTGTGGAGCCGTCTCCCCCTATTCCTCCGGATCCCACGGACCCTGGAGGTTTAGGTCGAGCGGTTCCTCAGATGGCTTCTCATGGTAAGCGTCGCCTTGCCTCGGAGGATGCTATCTGTCATGGGGATCCAAAAAGAAATATTACAGAAAACAACATGGTCATTCCGTCCATAGAAAATGTATATATTCACCCAAGTATTGTGATAGGCGTTAAAATGTACGAAACTTCAGATAAAGCCCCGTTTATAGTGCACGTATCGCGGATAGAACCAGATCTTGCCTCCGGCACCTCTATTCGCCCTCTAAAATTTGGTCAATTTTTATGTTTTAACAAAATTTAGAAAATCTCAACAGATGGGGTAAAAAAAGTAGGCAGAAACAAAATCTCAGTTGAATTTCTGTCAGCTGAAGATGCAAATAAATTTCTAGACAACCCTATTTTAAATACTAACAAATACACTGCTTCGATACCTACCTACAATATCACCAAAATGGGGGTAGTTCGTCAAATTCCTACAGATTGGTCGATGACGGATTTTGTCCATTCCGTAGTTGTTCCTGATGGATGTGGCGAAATCCTAAAAGCGAGAAGACTGAATAGAAGAACTATTGAGGACGGGAAGACTGTATGGATCTCTACCCAGTCTGTGGTCTTAACCTTCCGCGGAAAAATCAACCCACAAAGAATCTTTAGCTATCACTCGTCCCTACCCGTTGAGATGTATAATTTCCCAACTATCCAGTGCTTCCTTTGCTGTCGATTTGGACACACGAAATTACAGTGTCGATCAAAGCCACGTTGCTTACGGTGTACTCAACCCCACTCTGGGGAGACTTGTAACGTAGCCGAGGCTGAAGCTTCCTGTCTTCACTGTCTTGGTAATCATTTTGCTACCAGTGGTGCTTGCCCAGAGCAGGCGAGGCAGAAAAGCATAAAATCCTTAATGGCTCAAGAAAATTAAAATCATGAGGAAATGGCTAGGCAGTTTCCTCAAGTTGGCAAATTATACTCCAGAGTCCTTGGACAGTCCTCGCCTTCCTTCCCGCTCTCTTCAAGTGTCGTCTTCCCAGCAGCGTTCTCCTCCAATCCCTACTATATCATATAAAAAAACTGTTATTTCTTCCCCGCGTCCTAAGGCTCCTTTAGGGAAATCATTCAACAAGGCGGCTCATCAAGCCCTCATTTCTGAAGAATCATCGTCTGTTCCAAACGGATACTCTCTTCAATGTTCTCAAACAGAAGCTTCGCCTACCCAAGATGAAGGTCTATTAGAGCTGTTGCTATCTGTAATTGTCAATTTAATATCAAATAAAAAATCTTCTTTATCGCCCAACGTTGCCCAGAAACTCACTCATATCCTTTCCCTTGCTTCTAATTATGGCAGTAGTTCTTCAATGGAATGCGAAGAGTCTTCGTCCTAAGAAACATGAGGTTCTCAATTTAATTAATTCTTTTAATCCATCAGTTATCGCCATTTCGGAGACATGGCTGGTGCCTGGTTCCCGATTTCGGGTTCCGGGGTACTCGTGCCTTCGGAGTGACAGAGACGATGGATATGCAGGCAGCGCCTTATTTATTAAGCGTTGCCTTTTGTTTAAGCAAATCCCTCTCCCCCGTATATCCCCGAACATTAATATTATAGCTGTAAGGGCTCTTAACATCACTTTTCTCTCTGCCTACATTCCTCACCCTCACTCTAGTTTAATTCCTGATATTTTATTAATTATCTCTTCGGTTCCTTCTCAAATTATTTTAATGGGTGACTTCAATGCTCATCACTCATGTTGGGGCTCTAGCCATGATGATGCCTTTGGTCTCTCTCTCTTAGAAATTTTGGATGACTCAAATCTTTGTATTATTAATGATGGCTCTCCTACTACGTCTAAGTCTAAGAGTCTTACCCTCTCAAAACCCTAAATCGGCTGTCAATCTTACAATATGTTCGGCATCTTTGGCCGCTGCCATATCCTGGAATATTCTGTCCCACTCTTATGGCAGTGATCATTTTCCCATTCTCATGTCGATTTCTAACAGGGTATCTCCCGTGCATAGTTTTAACCCAGCCTTCAAATATACAGTAGAAGCCAGATTTTGAAGCCAATCTGCCTTTATTTACATCTTGCCTTGAAAATAATTTAGCTGATCTTCCTTTTCCTGTTTCTAACAATCACATAGATTGTTACTCTTATTTTGTTAATGTCATTATCTCAAGTGCTGACCAAAATTTTCCTCTTAAAAAGCCTTTCAATACAATCACATAGATTGTTACTCTTATTTTGTTAATGTCATTATCTCAAGTGCTGACCAAAATTTTCCTCTTAAAAAGCCTTTCAATTCCAAGGTATCAACTCCTTGGTGGGATTCCGAGTGCTCTGCGGCTGTCAGTGAAAGAAAAAGCGCAGAAAACTCGTATCAAATTTGGAATCGTCATGTTACGGTAACATGACGATTCCAAATTTTGTGAACTACCAAAGAAAGGCTGCACATGCGAGAAGAATTTTTACAAAAAAAAAGAAAGAAGGTTGGGTTCGATTTTGTGAGAATCTTTCACCAAGGACTCCTTCTACTTTGGTTTGGAAGCAAATTAAACGGTTTAGAGGATCTTGTAATTCCACTGATCACTCATCCCGGCTTGAAGCTTTTTCTGATAAGCTGGCTCCTCCTTCCGTCCCAAACTTAGATTGCTTTCCTTCGTTGTCACCCCGTATATCACCTCTAAATAGTTTTGACCACGTTTTTTCATTTCCTGAGCTTCAACTGGCACTGGACGGTTTAAGGGATTCCTCTCCTGGAATGGATGAAATTCCTTACTCTTTTTAAACATGCTTCTGATAAAAGTAAAGAATATTTTCAAAATTTAGTAAACAGTTTTTATGAGCACGATTCTGTTCCCCAGCCTTGGCGAAATCAAATTGTTATCCCGATTCTCAAACCTGGTAGGTGCCCACAAGACCCAGATAGTTATAGACCTATAGCGTTGTCTTCTGTTTTATGTAAGGTCACAGAGCATATGATAAAACATCGCCTTGAATGGTTCGTAGAAAACAGGAAATTGTTAGGGAAATCTCAATATGGGTTTAGAAAGGGTAGAAGCACAATGGATAGTCTCAGCTTATTAACGACTGATATCCGAATCTCTTTTCTTAATAAGGAATACTTAGGTGGAGTTTTTTTTGATATAACGTCAGCGTATGACAACGTCCTGATTCCAATCTTCAAAAATAAACTGATTTACCAACTTGGAATTCCCGATAAATTGGTCTGTTTTATTTGTAGCTTATTTTCGGAAAGATCCATCACAACCAAAAGTGGGGACTACTCGCCTATCACCCAGGATGATATGGAAGGGCTTACCTCAAGGCTCGGTACTAAGTCCTCTTCTGTACAGCCTTATAAAGGCCTTATAAAGGCATATGACTTAGAGTTGTCCATAGGTCCTTATGCTCAAATTCTCCAATACGCTGACGATCTAGTTTTGTGTTTTCCTAATAAATCTATTGAGGCAATTATTGATAACTTGTCAAGTTCGCTCAGTTTATTATCGTCGTGGTTATATCGCCATGGTCTTCCTTTATCGGCCTCAAAGAGTTCGGTCGTAATTTTTACCAAAAAGCGAATGATTCCCCATGTTGGCATCTCAGTCCTTGGTGAAGTCATTCCGCAGTATGATAAAGTTAAATTCCTTGGGGTGTGGTTGGATTCCAGACTGACAGGTGTGTCTCATACTGATTATGTTGTAAAGAAGTGTGAAAAAAACATTAATGTTCTTCGCTCCCTTTCTGGAATTTGGTGGGGTTCCCACCCTTTTTCCTAAAAACTTCTATACAACGCTATAGTCCGCAGTAACCTGGATTACGGCTTATTTCTTTTAGAGCCCATAAATAAATCTGGTCTCCAAAAACTCGACTAAATTCAGTCTAAATGTCTCCACATTATTCTCGGAGCGATGAAATCCTCCCCTATTAACGCTATGCAGGTTGAATGTGGTGATCCTCCTCTGTTTCTTCGTAGACAATTTCTTTTTTAAACTTATCCAAAATGCTGACCATCCGCTCCTTCCTAAACTAGTTCAGCTATCTAACTTATTAAATAATCTTGATCCACGTTCTAATAAAACTACCCCCTGCCTTCTTCTTGCTTACCAGCAATTCACCCGTCTCATCAATCCTTTATTCCAAAACTCCACCTTACCTCTTTTTTGTACGCCATACGAAGCGTTAGTATTCCAACCAAATGTCATTCTGGACTTGGGAATCAACAAGTGCTCAATAGAAGCGAAAAGTCTATTCACTAATAAAATTACCTACAATTGTAATAATTGGCACCTAATTTTTACAGACGCTTCCGCTTACTTCATTTTGTCTCCCGCTTTGGTAAGGAGGGAAGTGGATTTACTGTATTTCCAACTCCTCCAATTTCTTCTGATTAATTTCGTTGCGAGTTCCAAGACAGTTTAATTTCTTCCTGGGACTTCCCGAGTGTCATAACTCGGTGTGTTCGTAGGTCACTGCTGTGGATCCTGGTGTACAGGAGTTACAGCGGTGGGCGTGTGGGTGGGATTAGTCCCAATAAAAAGACGCTTCCAAAATTTCATCAAATGGCCCAGTTGGTGCTGCTGTCTGGATTCCTTCTACTAGCATAATTCTAAATTATAAATATCCCGCTACTTGTTCTGTCTTCACTGGTGAGTCTATAGCAGTCTTAGAAGCTATTTCCTATATAAAATCCCATAATTTAAACAAAAGTATAATTTTTTCGGATTCCAAAAGCTGCCTTCAATCTATTCTATCAAACCCATTCCGATCAAATTCCAATAGTCCTATTGTCCTTAAAATTAGGCATCTTTTATTTCAATGTCAAAAACTGAACATAAACATTGTCTTAGCCTGGATTCCTGGACACGCAGGAATTCCAGGAAATGAGACTGCAGATTCATGTGCAAAAAATGCTGTTTATACAGGCTCTCATGACCATACAGAAATATACTCTTACGATATTTGTTCATCCCTTAAATCTCAGCTGTTTGATTCGTGGTCCAGGCTGTGGCGCGTGTCGAAAACTGTGAGAGGCCAATTTTACGGAGATATACAACTAGAAATTCCACTTAAGCCGTGGTTTGCTAAATTTAAAAAATTAAATAAAAACACCACTTCTATAATTTGTCGGTTAAGACTAAATCACTCATGCACTCCAGTATTTTTAGCAAAACTCAGAATTAGGGATAGCTCTATTTGTGAGTGTGGGCTTGATGAGGGAAACGCGAACCATATATTTTTTAATTGTCCTAGAACTAAGTTTCCTATTTATGAATTCAATCCTCCTCATATTCCTTATCCCACGTCCCTTAAATTAGTCTTATCTCGCGTTTTTACTCCTTTTGTATATATTCTAGGTAAGTGTATAACTTTAAACAAAATTAAATTATAGTTTCAATATCACAGTGTAATATTTGTTTTTGTTTTACTTGTTATTTATTACTTTGTATATGTATATATTGTAAGCAAAAACAGATTTATTTAATTAAAAAAACAATTTAATGTTATACAGAATACGAAAACACTATCTGGTTATTTAACTCTAATACATAATTGAAATATTAAGGCTAAGTAAACTATTATAGTTACGTGATACACGCCACAGAGATGCACCAGTCCGCACACCGCGAGGTCCCGAGCAAAAGTGACCGATCTTCACGATACTACTCGTCATTCGATAGTCTCATTCGAATGACGTCACACCGCGAAGTTAGGTACAGACCACCATTGGCGTACTTCACTCTATTCCTTCATTCCTTACAATATATTATTAGCTGTATATATATTTTACTAGTTTAAGTTTTATCATGCCTGTAAAAGATAACAATTTATTCATTCTTATTCTTTCATTCTCAAAATATTTTTTGGCTCTACAACAGCTCTACATAAAATCCTTTGACAGTTTGTCTTTCAAATACATGACATTGGCGAAAGTGTGGTTAAACTCTACCACAAAGCCATTAACCAAAAGTTGAAGTTGAATTTGTAATTTTTCCGTGTGTGTTATTGTGATTCATTGTAGTAACTACACGTATTTTGAGAAAAAGACTATATTTTTTGTACTAACTGTAAGGCAGAAACTCTTTGTAAAAACTGATTGTGAAAGTGAGATAGAGACTCCATATATTATAACCATAATGGCAAGTTCGTGTTCCGTTCGTCGGTGCATTAACTGTTCCCTTCAACTGCAGCATGGAAGTTGGCAATCATTGAGAGAAGTGAATGAAAATATCTACACTATTTTAACTGCTTGGATTTCATCCACTCTGGTAAGTCATTTTGAGGGTTAACGGCCATCATTTAGAAAAATAATGTTAGAGCCATTTGTAAATTGTGTTTTGTGGGTACCAAAGAAATATTAGTATTAATAAATATTGTATATTACAATTTCTTTTTAGATTTCACGAGATGGGATCATTTGTATTGAGTGCTTTGTTGCTCTGCAAGCTGCTGTTACAGCTGGGTCAGGCCAAGATCCTATGTTGGGCCATAGAGGTGTATGTTTTGCGTGTGGAACATCAATACTTCGTGTACGATCAATGAGAGTACCTTCCAATAGTGAAGAAAGGAATATTATTCTTAATCGGATATCTCCACATCTGGTATGTAAACAAATCCAATGATTAACAGTTTATGTAACTAGTTTTGTTTGCATCCCATCTGTTGTTCATGAAATACCTCTTGTAAGCATAAGGAAACCTACCCTCTGCAACATTATAATCTTTGATTTAATTGTAGAATCAAGACTTAATGTATATCATTTTGTTTCAAATAAATAAAAATTAAATTACTCAATAATAGATGTTCAGTTTTTATTATATATCTCATAGGAGAATAATCATAACTGTAACTTAAAACCATCTCTAACTATTAATCTTTCTTGTCCAGATGCGGTCTTTGGATAGAGTATGCAGAGCATGTTGGATGGCAGCGAAAAGAACCATACAACGGCAATTGCAACATGATGCTAATCATATAATGCATGCTGAAGATGAGCCTGTAGTTGAGAACTCTCAAGTACCTGTACCCAGTGCTGAATTTCTTGCACTAAATGCTGATGGACCTGTACTTACTATGGAAGTTGTTGTACCGGGTGTGGAAGTACCTGTACATAATAATGATGTACCTGTGCCTGATGAGGAAGATAATGCTGTAAATATTCCTAATCCACCACCATTACCTCAGCACAACCTTTTTTTTTTTTTTAACGTTTGGAAATCCCCTCGGACCGTCACCCCTCCGGGGTTTGCGGCGGGGTGGTGTGTCGGACTCGGACCGACTAAAACCACACGGTGTGCCACTCTGCGCCTGTAACAGGAGGGATCCGGGCACAGCTGTTGTTAAGACATCCGGACCCCTCCTAGCGCCAGCCCGCTCCTGGTGCGGGCTCCGTCTCAATATTTTTCCTCTCTTTAGGCGACGTCCGGCACACGCGGACGCCGCCCCCTCGCGGCTGGCCAAACTCAGCACAACCTATACCAGCCTCAAGGATGGCAAAAAGGGCCAAAAATAATATCACAGACCTATAAACGTGTAGCCGTTTCAACAAGGCATTGTGTTTTTTCTAACTGTGGCAATATGGAACGTTTGTTAATACCTAGAGCATTGAAAGAAGAAGTCTTAAGTCGCTATCGAATTTATATTCCTCAAAGTGCTAGGATCTGTAACTTTCATTTACACAATGATTGCTGGGATGAATTACAAGTAAATTATTCTGATTTCGCTGGTGCTCAAATGGATAACCTACTGGCTATGTTGGAAAGACTGTCAACAAAGCAAATTAATTTTAGTAATGTCCACATGATTCAACCTAACTCATGTTATTACTGGATAGGTCTGAATGCTATTCAATTTTATGAATTACTGAACAATATACCACAATTACATGACAAAGTACCAGATGCTAGTGTAGCATTGTGCATTTATTTAACTAAATTAAGAAGTGGAGACAGTAATGAGAGGTTGTGTGGTCTTTTTAATATGCCACGAAGTACACTTGAACGTCAGATGAATAAAGTGCGAGATGTTAAGACATTACATTTAGTTCCTCACTATTTGGGTCTCAGTCACATGACTGTTCAAGAAGTAGCAGCAACCAATATGGTAATTCCTTAAGGTTTTTATGGAAACCCAACAATGCCTGTCGAGACCAAACCAGCAATCATCATATGTGATGCTACATATGTCTATGTGCAGAGTAGTAGTAATTATTTATTCCAAAAGCAAACTTACAGTTTGCATAAATATACTAACCTGGTGAAACTATTTATGATTGTGTGCTGTAACGGTCATATTTTACATTGCTTGGGGCCATATAAAGCAACCACCAACAATGCTACAATTATGAGCACAGAATTTACCAGGTCTGATGGGCCTATGCGACAATATTTTCGAGAAGGAGACGTCTTTATTCTTGACAGAGGCTTCAGAGATGTGGTGGCTCAATTACAAGAGTATGGTTATCAAACTCATCTACCTGAATCCTTATTAGAAGGCCACCGTCAGCTTACCATGGAGCAAGCTAACAAATCACGTTGTGTCACAATGTGTAGATGGGTGGTTGAGGTAGTAAACGGCAAATTGAAACTGGATTTCAAATTATTTAGATAGGATTTTTTTAATAGAGCTGCAAAACATCTTATGGAGGATTTCAGAATAGGTTGTGCTCTTGTTAACAAGTTTCGCCCTGCCCTTGAGGACAACCCTGTGTACAGAGAATATTTGCGATTAGCCCAGCACAGACTAAATGTTCCTAATCATTTAGCTGATGTAGTCGAAGCTGGCCACTTAAGTAGGAGACGCACAGGATTTTTGAATATAGATGGTAACCATCCTCACTTGAGTGGATTTCCAAGGCTAACAATTGATGATTTTAAAAAATTAGCTCTGGGTTCCTACTAACTCAAGCAGGCACGGTCATATTACGGTGAACACATCCGACAAAATGGCACATATACTGTGCAAATAAATAACGCCATAGAAGATGACATACCTCTTGTTCTGGGTGTAAACAATTATGTAATTCGTGGGAAAATGAAATCGAGACATGTAAGCAGTCGCTCATATTATACTTACCTGCTGATAAATAGAAATGAGGACACTGTAAATACACTGAGAGCTATCTCTGGCTACTGTTGTAGCTGTTTGGTGGGCAGACGCACAGTGGGCTGTTGTGCCCATGTGATGACTGTTACCTGGTATTTGAGCTGGGGGCGGCATAATGATATTGCTGCACCAGCACCATTATTAGATGATATTTTTTAAGAATACACCTATGAAAATATCGAATAGTAGGGAGGCATCGACTATTCAAAGGGCAGCCTCTTTGAATAGTTGATCTTTCCACACAGGATAAGGGGGTTTGGGCTCCGGTTACCTCTCTCACTTGGTAAAGAGCAACGACAAAATTGCTTAACACAAGTTTCCTGTGAGGCAGTGGTATCACTCCAATCGTGCCGGCCATGTCTGTTCTTTTTTTTGTGTTCCTTATTCTTTCTCTAAATAAAGCTTCTGTTTTGATCAACTTGAGTAGTTATTTAATTGTGCCTAATTATATGCAGCTGTAGTCTGTAGGTTTTCTCTCTACAGTTAACATGGCAAAATATTAGGTAGGTATTTAATTTACTCCTAATGGAGTAGATACTTGTTACTTTTAGTAACTTAGTATTTAAATTGTATAGTGCACAACTCATTTCCTACCATAACAGGTCACTTATAACACCAATACAATTTATCAGGATAAATTCTTACTGACTTACCAATAAAACAACGCCATCTAGTGGTCCGATGGCGGACGACGAACATCAATACCATAGTTACAAACTACTTTGGATAAATCAATAAATGCGACGCGAGGCAATAGATGTTGCTGTTAACAACTCCGTACGCAATACAAATATACTAAAAAAAATAACTGTTACATAGGGCCTCCGTCTTATCCAGGGCCACCCGCAAACCCAACGCCTCAATGCGCCCGACCACCAGGGAAACTCCCGTGGCGGCCAGGCGCGCCGCCTCCTGGAATTTAGCCCCTCGGGCCGTGACTAAAGTGTCATCTGCGTAGCAGAGTACACCCAGCCCGGGGGGGAGACGCCCTCGTAGGGCCCAGTCGTATCCAATGTTCCACAGGAGTGGCCCTAGGACAGACCCCTGCGGAACACCGCACGACATGGCCCTGCGTCTCAAGACGCCATCTCGGTCCTCGCACGTAATAATCTAATCTCATTATATTTTCAGCCCTTTGTACCATCATCCCTGAGGCAAGGAAAATATGTGAGACACCCAAATTCTAAATTGACTCAAAATTCCAACTGCACAGTTCTCGGTAAGTTTAAAAACATTTTTTGGCCAAACTCAATTTTTTTTTTCTCTCTCTTTTGTTTGCTACTTCTGTTACTACCTTTGAGGTCCGTAGCGTGAAGTTGTGCATACGTGTATATTCAGTGTGTTCTTTTATCCCAGTACTCCTGGTGTAATTATCTTATAAACTTACCTTAACTTATAAAGTTTTATGTACCCTCCATTTTTTTTATAAATTTAAGCCAGTAGGCTTAAATTTAAAATAAAATAGTTTTGTTGTATACATACCCTACTTTCAATTTATGTCGAAATAACTTTTATAATAATAAACTTTGTCAATTCATTGGATTACTGTGTCAATATTCTAAAGATAATAAAACTTGTGTCTTAAATTTTGAAACAAGAATATCTTTGTTTTTAGTTGAATTTGTTTCTCAATTTTTAAAAATATTACTTAATATTTTAAAATATTAATTTATTTTTAACTTTCTCACACTCTGTTAATAGTGAAGAAGTATACTCAGTAGCATTATTTTTTACTTTTGTGAACTGTAAAAGTCATTAAGTCTACATTACTAGTTTGTAAATTTGTTGAGTTTTTTTTTTTTTTTTGTATAATTGAACTTAAATTGTAAACCACCATGGCACATTTACGTAAGTGCATTAACTACCTTAAAAAGGATGAACTTATTAATGAACTGTCTGCCATGGGGATTTCAGCGAATCCTGATGATACGGTTGTCGGCTTGCGAAGTGAGCTGCGTACTGCTTTGCGGCTTATCCGGCGTGGCAGCATTAAGGCCATCGCCGCTGTTCCTGCTGTTGCCGCCTCTGAGTTGTCTGTCTGCGAGCCTAAGGTCTTTGAGCTGGAACAGGTGCTTTCTTCAGGTGACTTTGTTTCGAATAAAAATTGTCACACTAGAGTTGCATTGAGGGCTAATTATCTTCTCGCTAGGTTAGCCAGGTGTAGTTTAGACTGTCCAGAACTAGTAGGTATCCGTGACCGCTTAGTCAAAGTCTTGTCTGTGTCTGAATCAGATACCGACTCGGACTCTGAGGGTTCGCAGAAGGAGACCGATCCTACTCATCGCGACCACATAGGTTACACCTCACATGTGGTAAGGGGGGACCGCTCGATGCGACCCAACGCACCCAGTTTCGACCCAAATTCAAATATAATAGTAAGGGATAGACCCGTTAATTTAAATTCTTTTAATATCAAATATGATGGCTCTTCTTGTGTACGTGTCTTCATTGAGAGACTGGAGGAGCTTAGATGTGCTCGGGAAGTCACCAAGGATAAGATCCTCACAGCCTTCTCTGACCTATTGGACGGTCCGGCCTTGTCGTGGTACCGCACCAACAAGGAGACCTTCACCTCATATGAGGGCATGATAGAGGAGCTGAGAGAAACTTTCGACCTTCCTGACTATGATTATCGCCTCCGCAATGAAATCAGACAGCGTACACAGGCCCGATCAGAAACATTGGGCAACTACATCTCAACGATGCAGGCCATGTTCTCTAGACTCTCGTGCAAGATGCCCAGTGAGGAACAATTGGACATTTTGATGCACAACATCAGGCCCGATTACATGAAGGAATTGGCCCTTCATGACGTAAAATCTATAGTCGTTCTGAAGCGATTGGGGAAGCACATTGAACTTGCGCGTGCTAGGGCTGAGGCATTTCGGGAACCAGCTTTAGAAAGGTTTGGGATCACCTCGGATTTACACCATATAAAAAATAAATGTGTTCAAAAAATTTCTCAACAGGTCTCTGCAGTGGCCCGTCCTTCGACCTCGAGCGCACACAAGTGCTTCCGCTGTGGTGGTGGCGGTCACCCTACGGCTACGGCTACGGCTGTACACAGTCGAGGGATGTGGTGAGTTTCCGGTGTGGACAAAAGGGAGTCAGAGCACCTGAGTGTCCGAAATGCAATGCCAAGCCAAAAAAGTATTTCATTGCCTATTGAATATAATTCTGCCGTCAGAGTTATTAAGTTCTATGTTGTACCAGAGATTACTACTGCCATGATATTTGGTGTAGACTTCTGGCAACAGTTTCAATTGGGGAATAGACTGATCTCTCAGAATATCAATCTTTCCAACTTTAGCGACTGTAATCCTGTAGAGGCTCTGTCTCTTAACAGTGGTCTAGAGGATTACAACAATTTGACCGCCGATCAGAAGCGGGTAATTAACTGCATCATTGAGAAGTTTGATACGATCAACACGGACAAGGTTGGTTTAGGTCGAACATCTCTCGCTCCATGGCCGGTAGCGCTTCCTGGTAGCGACAGTTGTTTTACCGCGGTCGCAACCTTCTGCGAGGAGGTAATTTCCCAGAAGGAGGCATCGGAGAAGGCCCGGGAGGACGACCTCCACTCGGACCTGATCCGCCGCCGGCGAACCGGGCGGCGGAGGCGCGCTTACCTGCGCCTCATGCCGCCCTGAGTGTGGCCGCGGGTGGACGGGGTGGGTTTCCCCTCCACCCGCATTAGTTTGGCCAGGGGGCGGCGTCCGCGTGTGCCGGACGCCGCCTAAAGAGAAGAAAATTTTGAGACGGGGCCCGCAATAGGAGCGGGCCGGCGCTAGGAGGGGTCCAGAAGCCGATAACTACCTGGACCCCTCCTAAACTGGAAGCGCAAAGAGGGCACACCGTGTGGTTTTAGTCGGTTCGAGTCCGACACACCACCCCGCCGCAAACCCCGGTTGGGTGGTGGGGTGACGGTCCGAGGGGATTTCCACACGTTAGAAAAAAAAAAAAAAAGGTCGAACATCTCTGGTGCATCATGTCATAGACACAGGAGACAGTAAGCCAATCAAGCAAAGGTACTATCCGCTCTCTCCCCTGAAACAGAAAGCCTTGGAAGAGGAACTGGACCGGATGTTGGAGATGGGAGTAGTGACCCCATCTCAGTCCGCGTGGAACTCACCAGTGGTGATGGTGGAGAAAGCGAACGGTGACCTAAGATTGTGCCTTGATTCTCGAAAACTCAATTTTGTGTCTAAGAGCGATGCGTATCCATTGCCTTATATCAACCAAATCCTAGACCATCTCAATAATGCAAAGTATTTGACTTCCATTGATTTAAGTGCGGCGTATTGGCAGATTTCTTTTGACTCGCCTGAATCCGCCGAGAAGACCGCCTTCACTGTCCCAAGAAGGGGTCTCTTTCAGTACAACGTTATGTGTTTCGGTCTCATCGGAGCTTCAGCTTCGATGCAACGCCTCATGGACCGCCTATTTGGTTCCGAGTTCGACAATAGAGTATTCGCATTTCAGGACGACATAATCGTTGTGGCCAGCACCTTCGAGGAGCATGTGGACCTCTTACATAGAGTCTATCAGCGCCTTAAGGATGCGGGCCTCACGATCAACATGCAAAAATCGCATTTCTGTCGTAGCGAATTGAAATACCTCGGGTACTATGTTGACAAGCATGGCCTGGGACAGACCCAGGTAAAGTTGATGTCATTCTCAACCTTCCAATGCTAAGGAGGTGAAAAGATTCCTGGGCATGGCTGGGTGGTATAGGCGTTTCGTGAACAATTTTTCTAAGATTAGTAAACCCTTATGTAAATTAACTTCTAAGAATGTATCATTTGAGTGGACGCGTGAAGCTGAAGAGTCTTTCAACCTGTTGAAAGCCGCTTTCGGTCTCCGCTCCTATTTTGAAAATGCCTGACTACTCATTGCCTTTTAGGATTCTCAGTGACGCGTCATCCTTCTCTGTGGCTGCTGTACTCACGCAGACACATGAGGGAGTGGAACACCCTATCGCGTATTGTAGTCGTTCTCTCAACAAAAACGAAGTCAACTACAGCACCACTGAGCGAGAACTTCTAGCGGTGATCTTTGCTCTGGAACAGTTCAGGCAGTACGTGGAAGGCCAGAAATGCACCGTAGTTAGGGACCACGCCTCGCTGCTGTGGTTCCGCAAACTTAAGAATCCGACAGGTCGCCTAGCGCGCTGGAGCATGAGGTTGAGCCAGTTTGACGTCGATATAGAGCATCGAAAAGGTAAAGACCATGTGGTACCCGATGCTCTGTCTCGAATTCAAATTGACACAATAGGCACCAGCGTTACTAAGGACTCTTGGTATCTCCACACTCTAGACAGTGTGAAGAAGAACCCTCAGCATTTCCCCAACTTTGATATACGTAATAACTGTTTATACAGGCTATCAAAACAGAAATACTCTCTGACCTCTGATTTTGATTGGAAGCTGGTGGTGCCGCTGGAAGACAGGTTATCCCTGCTCACCAAGTACCATGACGACGTCATGAGTGCCCATGGGGGCGTTTGGAAAATCCATAAACGTTTGGCCCTCTACTATTACTGGCCTAAGATGTACGAGAGTGTCAAGGAATATGTAGACAAGTGCGAGACTTGTAAGCAGTACAAACCTGTGAACACTACTCGTCCCGGCCTAATGGGGAATCCGAAACGGGTGTCTAGACCTTTTGAGGCCATCTCGTGTGACCTGCTGGGTCCATTCCCTACTTCCAGCAAGGGAAACGTTCATTTAATTGTGGTCTCGGACTATTTTAGTAAATATGTCATGTTGTGTCCTATACGGATAGCAACAGGCGTTGCTGTCGCGAGATTCATAGAAAAGAATGTTTTCCTAGTCCACGGGGTTTGTAAAACCATTTATATGGATAATGGCCCACAGTTTGTTAGCAAACCGTTTAGGGACTTGTTAGTTAAGTACAATGTGCCTAACATTTATTATAATCCCAGATATCACGCGCAGACCAACCAGGCAGAGCGAGCAATTCGCAACGTGGTTCAGGGAATTTCCTGCTATGTGAAGTCAGATCACAAAAAATGGGACGAGAACCTCGTGGAACTCCAGTGTGCCCTAAACACGGCTGTCAGCGAAGCCACTCGTTTCAGCCCCTATTTTCTTGTTCACGGTAGGGAATTCATAGGGGATGGAGTTCTTTATAGACAGACAGAGATTCCTGCCCATCCTAATTCTGTTTCCATTGACAGTCCAGTGTCCTTTGGTGAGAGATTGAAGGAACTACATCGTATATACGACCAGGTGAGGAAATACTTAGATATTGCTCACCGGCGTAACGAGAAATACTACAATGTCAGAAAAAGGCATGTGGAATTGAAAGTGGGACAGATTGTTTATAAGAGGACATTCTATCTATCTAACAAGGCTAAGAACTTTACGGCGAAGTTAGCGCCTAAATTTATGAAATGCATTGTCACCGCCAAACGCTCTCCTTTAGTCTATGAACTGTCGGATTTGGATGGTAAGGATCTGGGAGTATATCACATTAAGGACATCTTGAAGTTTAGTGAAAAGGAACAACCTTCTGATCCTTCTCCTACCTATGTCGGTTCCGTCTCTACTCGTATGTGAGATTGCACACTTCGCGTCGCGCGGTCTCTTTTTACCACACACCTGCTCACTCTATGGTATTCACTTATGTGAGAACCATACAGTGATTCGGGTAGTTAATAGGGTGACACTTCTGTAGTATTGGGTAAGGACTTTTGACTTTGTTTTTTTTGGTAGTTATTGTTTTGTTTGGATTTCATATTGCTCACAATGAGTGTGGTCAGCGCGAGCTATATAATTTATTTAGCATTTCTTAGGTTGGCCCTGTTGATGATATTCCCTGCGCATGCTACGCAGGGAATACTTTGAGGGAGGGGGTGGTGTAACAGTAATTTTTTTTGTATATTTGTATTGCGTACGGAGTTGTTAACAGCATCTATTGCCTCGCGTCGCATTTATTGATTTATCCAAAGTAGTTTGTAACTATGGTATTGATGTTCTTCGTCCGCCATCGGACCACTAGATGGCGTTGTTTTATTGGTAAGTCAGTAAGAATTTATCCTGATAAATTATATTGGTGTTATAAGTGACCTGTTATGGTAGGAAGCGAGTTACTTTTGATTTAGTTCGTGTTAACCTAGATAATAATTTGAGTGACAGTTTGAAATGTTAAAGTAGGGATTCTTTCTGGAAACTTCACAAACCGAACATATATAGGTCCGGCTCGCAGCCACAGGGGACACTCTGCTAATTCTTGTCTTTCGATCTTAAATAGTATTTTGTTTGTCTGGTGATTTCTTCACTTTCTCTCATCTTTCATCTTAGTAATATTTTATCTGTTCGAAGTACCCACGAAAGTGGTGAGTATATTCTTAATTTTTCTTGTACTTATTTGTTTCTGGAACCTGATCGATTAAATGAGTGCTAATCCATTCGTAGGGTCCCAGATTTCGGGTCAAGACGGTCAGTCTCAGACGGCGTGCTTTTTCATTTGTGGCCTTCTGGTGCGAAATCAAGTTTCTTGGTACCCTCTGGCAAACTGGCAGTCACGCGGCTCACCAAGCAAGCGGACAGCCGTACTCAAGGGTTATGTACTTCTCGTTAACTTTATTAATATCAATAGTGAACCTTCCTTCATACCTAATATAAATAGCCGACTCGGGCGGAAGGGGAAGTGACCTCCTGGATTGAAGACGAGGAGGCTCCGAGCAGCATCAGCTCGGCTCTGACGCGCGCCGCTGCGGTTTTTTTCTATATACCCACTATTTTTTATTGTAACTGTTTTTTTTATTGAAATATACATGTATGTATGACTGAGGTGTAAGTTGTCTTTCTCTAAGGGGTCCCGTAGGTATCCAACACGCACACACTTCTGTTTAATAAAAGGCACCCTGAGGTAATTTTGTGAATCTCTCCACTGGGTCAGCCGGTGAGTAGTCCGCCTGATAAGAAAAGCGGTTACACCGTCTACGTCCCAGCCTGTCAACACCGCGACCTCAGGGGTACCTGACGCCCAACTGCGGGGAATTGTCGACGCAGTTGGGCGTATGCTGGACGGCCGTCTGACTGGTCTGGATGCGAGACTGCCCCCTGCGCCGGTTGTGCCGGCTCGCCAGGGGCCGAGGAGGGGGGCCAAGGCACCGGCCCGGGCGTCAGTCAAGGCACCGGCCAAGGCGCCGGCCCAGGTGCCGGCCAAGACGGGGTCCAAAACGGCGCCGAGGAGTGGAGTGGAGTTCCCTCCGCTTCCCACACCGACACCCCTGCCGGCCCTTCCTCACCTGCCCCCTCCAACGAGGGTTGGCAGGAGGCGAGGGGCTCGAAGAAGTCCCGAAGGCGGGCCAGAAGGGCTGCTTTTTGAGCAGCCCTTCTGGCCCGCCTTCAAGCCCAGCCTTCGCCACCGGTGGCAACGGCCTCTAAAAAGAGGCCGCGGAAACTGCAGCCGCCCAAAACCGCGGCTGTAGTCGTCACGTTGTCGCCGGGGGCGGCCAGTGGCGGGCTGAGGTATGCGGCCCTCTTCAAGGGGGCCCGGCCCGGTCTCGCCGCTGAGTTCGGGGCAGCAGGGATGAGGCTGCGCCGCGCCATGACGGGAGCTCGGGTTTTCCAGTTCCCTGGACAGGCAGGCTGCCTCCGACGTCAATCATGCGTCGACGCCGACGCCCATGGAGGAGGTTGTAGAGACGATCCAGTAGTGGATCAAGTCTCCAACCTCCTGGTCCAGATGAATCTCAACCACTGTGCCGCGGCGCAGGATCTCTTCCTGCAAACCATGGCACAGTGGTCGATAGGTGTTGCCGTGGTCACGGAGCCCTATTTTGTCCCTCCCCGTCCTAACTGGGTGGGTGACCGGGACGGCTCCGTGGCAGTCGTCAGCTCCACGGCGGCTCATTCCCCGCCCTTGTCGCTAAGAGACAAGGGTACTGGATATGTTGCCGCCGATTGGGAATCACCATTTATGGTGTATATTTCTCCCCCAACCGGAGTTTGAACGACTTCGAGGTCTTCCTTAACAACTGTGTCTGGGCACGTCCTCGTGCTGGGGGACTTCAACGCAAAGTCCATTGCGTGGGGTTCCTCTGCGACGGACGCCAGGGGCGAAGCCGTCGAGGAGTGGGCGGCGTCAGTGGGCCTCTGTTTACTGAACAGGGGCTCCACCAACACGTGCGTGCGACAGCAGGGGGGGTCGATAGTGGACCTTTCGTTCGCTACCCCTGCAGTCGCCGCACGAGTAAGGAACTGGTGTGTCCTGGAAGAGGTCGAGACGCTCTCGGATCATTTGTACATCCGAGTCGAGCTCTCCCGGTCCCAGGACCCCAGTAAGGGTCACGCGGCGCGGCGCCCTTCCCGCTTTCCGCGGTGGGCTGTCGCCAAGCTCGACAGGGACCTACTAGAGGAGGCGGCCATTATTCACTCTTGGTTGTCTCCGCAGGCCCCGACCGAGGAGGTCGACATGGGGGCTGGTCGCTTCTGCGATGCGATTACGAAGATTTGCGATGCGGCCATGCCCCGCGTTCGTGGTTGTCGGCCTCCAAGGAAGGAGGTCTACTGGTGGTCCCAGGGGTTGGCGGACCTCCGTGCGGCCTGTGTACGTGCCCGGAGGTCCCTCACCCGTAGTCGGCGACGTCACCGCGGGGTCGGTGAGGAGGTGGACCGGCTTCATGAGGAGTACCGAGAAGCTCGGAAAACTCTGAAGCTGGCCATCTGCCGCGCCAAGGATGTGAGTAGAGAGGAGATGCTGGAGAGTCTCGAGCGTGACCCCTGGGGTCGCCCTTATCGTGCGGTGCGTCAAAAGCTCCGCACGTCGGGCCCCCCCCCTTACGGAGACTCTCCAGCCCAGCTTCCTGCAGGAAGTGGTCGAGGGCCTATTCCCGCAGCGGGCGGAGCACACACCCCCGTCGATGGCTGCATCAGCCGGAGACGACGGGGGCAGCGAGGTTGATGTTCCGCCCGTCAGGGAATCGGAGTTGGGGGCGGCTGTTCTACGGATTCGATCCAAGAACACTGCCCCGGGCCGGACGGGATTCCAGCCCGAGTGATGGCCCGAGCCCTCGACTACATGTCGGACCACCTCAGGGGGGGTGTTGGACGCTAGCCTGGCGTCCGGACGCTTCCCTGAGCGCTGGAAGTGCGAGAAGCTGGTCCTGCTGAGGAAGCCGGGACCGCCTACCGATTCGGTCGCGGCCTATAGGCCTATCGTGTTGCTGGACGAGGCGGGTAAACTTTTTGAGAGGGTACTCTCTGCCCGCATCGTCCGGCACCTTTGCGAGGTTGGCCCCGATCTGTCGGACGCCCAATTCGGTTTCCGAGAGGGGCGTTCGACGATCGATGCCGTAATGCGCCTTAGGGTCGTGACGGAGGAGGCTGTGAGCTGCCGCGGAGTGGTGTTGGCGGTGTCCTTGGACATCGCCAATGCCTTCAATAGTCTGCCATTCAGCTGCATCAGGGAAGCGCTCCGCTACCACGGAGTGCCGTAGTGCCTGAGGCGGCTGGTGGCAGACTATCTTGAGGAGCGAACCGTCATGTACGAGGACCGAGATGGCGTCTTGAGACGCAGGGCCATGTCGTGCGGTGTTCCGCAGGGGTCTGTCCTAGGACTTCTCCTGTGGAACATCGGGTACGACTGGGCCCTACGAGGGCGTCTCCCTTCGTTCCATGGCCGGTAGCGACAGTTGTTGCCGCCGGCGAACCATGCGGCGGAGGCGCGCCCACCTGCGCCTCATGCCGCCCTGAGTGTGGCCGCGGGTGGACGGGATGGGTTCTCCCCTCCACCCGCATTAGTTTGGCCAGCCGCAAGGGGGCGGCGTCCGCGTGTGCTGGACGTCGCCTAAAAAGAGAGGTCCTGGAGACGGAGCCCGCACCAGGAGCGGGCCGGCGCTGGGAGGGGTCCAGAAGGCGATAACTACCTGGACCCCTCCTAAACTGGAAGCGCAAAGAAGGCACACCGTGTGGTTTTAGTCGGTTAGAGTCCGACACACCGACCCGCCGAACGAGAGCCCCGAGAGATTAGTGAAAATTGGACACTAAACAGTCCGCTGGTCGTCGTCGTATTAAATATCAATACAGGACCATCTATGTTTAGACAAGAGTACTAGCTTAAACCATCTCAAGTAACATCTATCGATACAAGTGCGCTGATCGATAGACGCACCGTCTAGTTGGTTCAAACGTACCACAAGAGGGCTCATTTACCAAGACAAAGCAATAACAACTAACCATGGAGGTAATTATGAGCGCTCTTAGAAACATCCAAAAAGAGTTAGATGAGCAAAAAATTTAAATTAAAAGAAGTGGAGAAAATTTAGCTAAACAAGTTACTCAGAATATCAACAAAATGCTTGATGAAAAATTTACCAAATGGGAGAAAAATCATGAAAAATTAAAAGAAAAAATAGAAAACTACGAAAAAAGAATATTTTTTTTAGAAAAACAGGCAAGACAGAGAAATATAGTGTTATTTGGTATCGAAGAGAGGGAAAAATCATATGAAAAGTTACAAAAAAATATAATCAACTTTATCAAATAACGCTTCGCTATTAACATAGAACCCAGGGACATACAAGAGTTAAAAAGAATAGGGAAGATAGGATAGAGACCCCGTCCAATAATTATAACCTTCTCATCACTTGGCATCAAGATTAACATTTTCAAGCAAAAAGGAGCACTGAGAGACACTCAATACTATTTGAAGGAAGACTATCCAAAACAAGTATTCGTGGTATCGATGGAATATCTAGTATCATAATTAGAGCAAAAGTAAATACTTTAACGGCTCCAATAACATACATCTGTAATCTGTCCCTCTCAACCGGAGTTTTTCCTGAGGTCAAGAATCATTCAAATTCATAAAAGTGGAAGCAGAGACTGTGTCAACAATATCGATTCTACCTACACTGTCAAAAATTTTAGAGCGTATCATTAATACACTACTGATCAGTTACTTAGAAAAAAATAACCATCTTTCAAAATCTCAATTTGGCTTCCGGAAAAATAAATCTACGTCCGACGCTGTTCTTAAACTTACAAATCATGTTGTTGCTAACCTAGACTCAAGAAAGAAAACTATAGGCATATTCCTAGACCTAGCAAAAGCATTTAACACAGTCTCTGTTCCAACGTTACTGAATAAACTTGAAGCTATAGGAATTTGAGGAATACAGCTTAGGTTGTTTCAGGATTATCTTACGCGAAGAACGCAATGTGTACAGATTGGGGATGTTACTAGCGATGAGGAAACAGTATATTTCGGTGTTCCTCAAGGAAGTATCCTTGGGCCGTCCTTATTCCTTGTGTACATTAACGACTTGTGTCGACTTGAGCTTCCGCATACTAAAATAATAACATATGCTGATGATACAGTTTTACAGTACTACTACTATACTGTACTGTATTCGTGGCAAGGTGCGTTTAATAACGCACAAACGGACTTCAATACTGTTACCTCGTGGTTGCAGAAGAACGTCCTAACCTTAAATATCGAAAAAACAAAACTACTGACTTTTTCACTGACAAATGCAGACATACCGGACCCCTCACTTAAAGTAACATTTCACTTAAAGTAACGTTCCCATTCATGCTGTCATCTAACTATTGGTTGCAGTTCATGCCCCACCTTACAAAGTACCGTATCGATAAAATATTTGGGTGTAATTATTGATAACAAATTAAATTTTCAAAGTCATATAGATCTTGTTAAAACTAGAATGCGGAAGCTCATGGCGATTTTTAAAGGTCTGCGACATGTTGCCGACGCAATAGTATTAAAAACAATTTACCTTGCTCTTTGTCAATCACAATTAACGTACTGTATTACCGTTTGGGGAGGAACAACTAAAACGCATCTTTTGAAAATAGAAAGAGCACAGAGGGCCATCCTTAAAATAAGTCACTTTTCACCCTTTTACCATCCAACTAGTAATTTGTACAAAAAATGGGAAGTACTGACTGTTCGACAACTCTTCATATTGCACACCGTCCTTAAGCAACATTCCATTACCAAATATGAACCGACAACATCCTGTCACTTGCGCCGTAAAGACAAGGTTTGTACGAAACAAATGTGTAAAACAAGTTTTGCCCAACGCTTTTTCTGTTATCAAAGTGCACATTTATATAACAAATTAAACAGAGTCTTAGAAATATACCCTTTAACAAAATTAAAATGCAAAGCAGCTATTGTAAATTACTTAAAAAGTCTGAGTTATGATCTCACAGAAAAACTTCTTCAGTAAGTGAAGTAAACTTCCATTTCTACCCTCTATGCTTTGATTTTCGGTCTGTGTTTCTCTGATGTGCTTGCTAAGGAGACTAAAGTATTTATTTATCAAGTTACAAGTTATGAGTATGTTTATTTTTTTTTTTAGTTAGTTAAAATAATAACTGTTATATAACATTATTAGTATATTTTATTAACTTTATAATTAGCAACATGAACTTATCTGGAATTTTACTGTAATGTTATTTGTATTCATGGGGTGGGGACCTGGTGATCTGTATTACAGGCATATCCATGCCTATCTCAGACACCAGCTCCTCACATGTTAACACAGAGATAAATGTTCTACGTAAATGTATACCTACCTACTAGTAACTACATAAGTGAAATCAATGACGGAAGTCAAATGTAATAAATCCAAAATTGTAAACATTGTGAGGAGAAATAAAGTTATTATTATTATTAGTATTGGAGAAGAGGAGGGAATTACAAGAGCAAGTAAAACTAGAGAAAGAGAATGGTAATATCGTAAAATAAAATATGATAAACTGGTTGTACTAAAACCCAACAATAAAAGATCTCTTCACACGTCACCGCCAAATAGTCGCCACCACCAATGCGAGATTAGTACACAAGTAAATAAAAAGAACAAAACGCTGAGCTCACACTCCCCTGTGCTTAGGTCGAACAGTATCTCTGAAGGCATCATGAAACCAAGCATGTTAAATTTTTAGTGAATTAAAATGCCAACAGCACATCACACAAACAGAACATAGAAAACAGAGAAATTAACTTATAACAATCAAGGCCCCCCTCCCGCACTAATAATCAACAAGAAATAATACAAACAAGCAACAATAAACATCTTCCAACCCGGTTGGTCACCGTGGAGGATTATGACCAAAACCCTTCAAAGAAAACAATAAACAAACTCTTAATAATAACATACAACGTTAGAACCTTGTCATCTTATGGACGCTTACTGGAGCTGACAGAAGCATTAAAAAATATAAACTTCGATATAATCGGAAACGCGAACATTAGGTACAGAAATATAAGAATATGGAAACTATATACTCTGTTACACAGGACTTACACAGGGGCAATTTGGAGTTGGGTTTTTGGTAAACATATATCTAAAGAAAAACATAGAAAGCTTCATCGGTATCTCGGATAGAGTCGCAGTATTAAACCTTAATATACAAGGCAACAAAATGTCGCTCATACAAGTTATGCGCCTACAGAAACGTCCAGCGAAGAAGATATTGAACTTTTTTACGCAAACGGATATGGCAAAAGAAACTTAAGAGGTCAAAAACTTATCAACTTCGCACTTGAAAATAAAATAGCAATAATAATAATAATAATAGTAATTCTTAAAAGATTACATATTTTAAAAGAAGACCAAACCGTAGATGGACGTGGCGTTCACCTAATGGAGAATATAAAAACGAAATAGACTACATTTTGTCAAACAGACCTAGCATGGTACAAAACATTGATGTATTGAATCTCAATTTTTCTTCAGACCATAGACCAGTTAGAGCAACAATTATACTGAAAAAAATAAAAAAGAACAGCACTGGATTCAAAAATAACCAAAATTTTACTTTAAAAAATGAAGCGGAAATAACCAGATACAAGGAATGCATCACAGCTCACCTACCAACCTTATTAGACCCTCAAGAAAATACTTCAGTCCAAACCTACCACGATAAAATACTAAAAGTTATTTCAAAAAGTCTACAGGACGCTCGACTACTTAGTAAAAATACAAATAAAAGGCGTAAGATCCTATCGGAGAGTACTCTAGCGCTTATAGAGAGAAGGCAGCTATTGCAAAATACCAAAAACAAAACTAGGTCCATGAAAAATGAACTATCTGTGCTTTATAAACTAGTAAGTAAACGCATAAATAGCGACTACACAAGATACAGGGCGGACACTATCGAAAAACATATAGTACATCCAAATAAAAAAAGCCTATACTGTTTTACGAACAAACAAGAGATGGATTGAAGGAATAAATACCGAGGGAAAAACCATAAATAATCGTAATGGCAATTGCGATTCCTATGACCCCCATAGGAATTGCAACAGAATTTTACGAAACACTTTATAGAGCTCGAGAATATATAAATAAAAAGAATATAGATTATAACAACACGTGTCAGACTGAAGTAAATTCAACGCGATGTACACCATTCGCAGTAACAGAGGTTGTCCGAGAAATAAACAGATTAAAAACAAATAAAAGTCCTGGCTCAGATAACATCACCAATGAAGCTATAAAATCAGCCCATTCATTATTGGCTCTACCGTTAACTCACCTTTTCAACCGCATTCTGATAACTTTGGAAACACCGACACAATGGTCAGAGTCAGACATAATATTAATTTATAAAAAGGGAGACCCATGTGACGTTGCTAATTATAGACCAATAAGCTTATTGCCATGTTTATATGTACTATTCTCCTCCCTTATAAACCAAAGAATAAGTATCACACTGGAAACGCAACAACCCGTTGAACAAGCAGGATTTAGGAAAAAAATCTCGACTATAGACCATATCCATATACTAGAGCAAATAATTGAAAAATATCAGGAAAAACACAGAGCTCTATACGTCGCTTATATCGACTACAAAAAAGCCTTTGATACTGTATCAGATACTGATCTGGAAGGCGCTATCAGAACAAGGGGTTGAAAATGGGTATATACAGATAATAAAAAATATCTATAACAACAACAAAGGTAGAGTCAAACTAGAAACAGTAGGCCCAAGTTTTCATATTAAAAGAGGAGTGAGACAAGGCGACCCGACCTCCCCAAAACTGTTTATTGCCATCCTAGAGTCCATCATAAGAAAACTGGATTGGAAAACTAGCGGTCTATACATAGACGGCAAATACCTAAGTCACCTCCGATTTGCTGACGACTTGGTACTCTTGTCGGAATCCAGCTGGCAGTTACAAAACATGATCAAAACACTAAATGCGGCTAGCAACGAAGTGGAAAGAGCTAAGAGATGAATTTTACCAAAACAATGTTAATGACAAATAGCACGGTGAAGACAATATCAGTCACAATGAAATACTTAAATATACGAATAAACATATATACTTGGGCAAACAAATCAGCTTCAAAAAAGAGAGTAACTTCTCAGAAATAGAAAGACAACTAACTTGGAACAAATATTGCAGCCTGAAAGAGATTTTTAAAAGCTCTATGCCAGTAAAAATCAAAGAAAAAGTGATGTCGAGCTTTCCAGTGAACAAAAATATAATTTTGTCTATATCAATATTAAAGTTTGGTTACTGCATCAATTACATAGAACACATTCAGTTGCGTCTTCATTTAAGATAAATAAAATGATATTATATAATATAATATAAACAACTTATTTCTTCTAGAACCGTTAAAGCGTATAGACGTAAGAAAGAAGTGAAAAAGTTAACCAAACCAAATAAAGATTTTCTTAAAGCCCTAGGATTTAAAGTATGAATGATGAATATCCTACAGGTAAATGATTTACCACACTTCAATACTTCAATTGAAAGTTATGAAGTCCATTCTTACAATCCCTACAACAATTGCTTCAGAGAAAACGATGAAATCAGAATTCCCATACACCAGCAAGATATATACGTGCTACCATCAGCCAGTTCAATTTACATCGAAGATCAAGCAAAACTCTTCGGCAAAGATGGGAAACCCATTGAGAAAGCTGTTACATTTAGTAATAACCCGGTTTTGTTCTTGTTTCAAAACATCAGATACGAAATGAATGGTATTGAAACAGATCGCATAAAAAATTCAGGAATAACGTCTACAATAAAGTCATATATCTCATTAAATGAAGCAGAAAATAAAGTTGCTGCCTTATGGGGTTGGAACTTAGATGGATTTAAAAATGACGGTCATTTTAATGCCGTAATACCTATGAATAAGATTTTAGGATTTGCGGAGGATTACAATAAAATTGTGATAAATTGTAAACATGAACTTATATTAAAAGAAGTAATTCTAACTTGAACAGCGTTATACTTACAGATGATATAGCACATTTCAAAATAGATATAGAAAGGGTGCAATGGAGAGTACCACATATAAAAGTGTCAGATCGAGAACGACTGACTCTTTTAAAATATTTAGAAAAAGATAAACCTATTCAAATGGCATTTAGAAACTGGGATTTGTATGAGTATCCTTTACTACCTAAAACCACAAAGCATTCATGGGCAGTTAAAACTTCATCACAACTTGAAAAGTCAAGATATGTAATTTTCTGTTTACAAACTAATAGAAAAAATAATAAATTGAAAGATAGTTCACTATTCGATCATTGTGAAGTAACAAACGTGACCCTCTTTTTGAATTCACAATATTATCCCTATGAGCCTCTAAGCTTAAAGTTTTTCGAGAACAAATATAGTATATTATACGAAATGAATGCCAAATTTCGTCAGTCGTATTACAACTGTCGAGTCGAACCATTGCTCAATCTAAAGGATTTCAAAGAGAAGGCTCCGCTGTTTATCTATGATTGTTCAAGGCAAAACGATAGTCTAAAAACAGGTCCAGTAGACGTTCGGCTAGAAATTGAATGTTCAAAACCAATATCAGACAACACTGCAACATATTGTTTAATTATAAACGATCGACTTGTGGAATACAAACCTCTGTGCGTAGGCTATCATGACTGTCATTTTAGATGTCCAAGGCTTTAAAACAGAAGCAAATGAATTTATAATAAAAGAAATTGCTATATGGTGTGATAAAAAATTGCAAGTGTTTTTAATTAAGCCACCATTTCCCTTTTACGATTTGACAAAACTAGAAAGACGGCAAGTTGGATGGATTGAACGTAACAAACTCAAACTCAAACTTTCTTTATTTCATAAAATTTCCAAAATTGTTTGAAATCGTCTTCCATGTAGACTCTAAAGTCATAGATCAACACACACAAAAGCAACAATCTCTGTTTTGTCAAATAGTAACCAAATAAATTTAACAAAAATCAACCCATACAAAGTCTATGATATGCCTTTTGTTTTTTTTTTTTTTTTTTTTTTACGTGTGGAAATCCCCTCGGACCGTCACCCCGCCGGGGCTCTCGTTCGGCGGGGCGGTGTGTCGGACTCGAACCGACTAAAACCACACGGTGTGCCCTCTTTGCGCTTCCAGTTTAGGAGGGGTCCAGGTAGTTATCGCCTTCTGGACCCCTCCCAGCGCCAGCCCGCTCCTGGTGCGGGCTCCGTCTCCAGGACCTCTCTTTTTATTTAGGCGGCGTCCGGCACACGCGGACGCCGCCCCCTCGCGGCTGGCCAACTAATGCGGGTGGAGGGGAGAACCCATCCCGTCCACCCGCGGCCACACTCAGGGCGGCATGAGGCGCAGGTGAGCGCGCCTCCGCCGCCCGGTTCGCCGGCGGCGGATCAGGTCCGAGTGGAGGTCGTCCTCCCGGGCCTTCTCCGCCGCCTCCTTCTGCGAGATTACCTCCTCGCAGAAGGTTGCGACCGCGGTAAAACAACTGTCGCTACCGGCCATGGAGCGAATTACGGCCGGTAGCGAGAGATCCACTCCGATGACTGCAGTGAGGGCCCGGCGCTGCGTCGCCCATGCGGGGCAAACCGCCAGCGTGTGCTGGGCCGAATCCTCACTGCAGTCGCAGTGGTGGCAGGGCGGGACTCGATTCCCTCCTAGCGACCGAGTACAGGTACTTTCCGAAGCAACCGTGCCCGGAAAGCACCTGCGTCAGCCGGAAGGAAAGGGTCCCGTGCTGCCGCCCCGCCCACTCGGCGATGACCGGCTGGAGAGCCTCCACGGCGGCGAAGCCAGCGCGTGGAGTCTCCAGCCAGGCCAAGGCACAGGCCGCCTCGGTGGACACCGTGCGGTATCCGCGTATGGCTCTGACCGCCAGTATCCTCTGGGGGCGCCAGAGGCGCGCCCTATTCGGGGCGGTCAGGGCCGCCACCCACACCGGTGCACCATAAAGCGCCATGGACCGGACAACCCCCGCGTACAGCCGCCTCGTGGGAACACTGGCCCCGCCCAAATTGGGCAAAAGTCGCCCTAGGGCGGAGGCAGTGTCCACCAGCTTCGGACCAAGCTGTCGGAAGTGCTCGTCGAAGAGCCACCTACCGTCTAGGACCAGACCCAGGTACCTCATCTGGGTCCGGACCGGTACGAGGACCGAGCCGACCTCGATTGAGGCGCCGGCGGGTGGACCACGACGGGGCCCATGGAATAATAGGGCCTCCGTCTTATCCAGGGCCACCCGTAATCCCAACGCCTCAATGCGCCCGACCACCTGGGAAACTCCCGTGGCGGCCAGGCGCGCCGCCTCCTGGAAGTTAGCCCCCCGGGCCGTGACTAAAGTGCCATCCGCGTAGCAGATTACACCCAGCCCGGGGGGGAGACGCCCTCGTAGGGCCCAGTCGTACCCGATGTTCCACAGGAGAGGTCCTAGGACAGACCCCTGCGGAACACCGCACGACATGGCCCTGCGTCTCAAGACGCCATCTCGGTCCTCGTACATGACGGTTCGCTCCTCAAGATAGTCTGCCACCAGCCGCCTCAGGTACTCCGGCACTCCGTGGTAGCGGAGCGCTTCCCTGATGCAGCTGAATGGCAGACTATTGAAGGCGTTGGCGATGTCCAAGGACACCGCCAACACCACTCCGCCGCAGCTCACGGCCTCCTCGGTCACGGCCCTAAGGCGCATTACGGCATCGATCGTCGAACGCCCCTCTCGGAAACCGAATTGGGCGTCCGACAGATCGGGGCCAACCTCGCAAAGGTGCCGGACGATGCGGGCAGAGAGCACCCTCTCAAAAAGTTTGCCCGCCTCGTCCAGCAACACGATAGGCCTATAGGCCGCGACCGATTCGGCAGGCCGTCCCGGCTTCTGCAGCAGGACCAGCTTCCCGCATTTCCAGCGCTCAGGGAAGCGTCCGGACGCCAGGCTAGCGTCCAACACCCCCCTGAGGTGGTCCGACATGTAGTCGAGGGCTCGGGCCATCACTCGGGCTGGAACCCCGTCCGGCCCGGGGGCGGTGTTCTTGGATCGAATCCGTAGAACAGCCGCCCCCAACTCCGATTCCCTGACGGGCGGAACATCGACCTCGCTGCCCCCGTCGTCTCCGGCTGATGCAGCCATCGACGGGGGTGTGTGCTCCGCCCGCTGCGGGAATAGGCCCTCGACCACTTCCTGCAGGAAGCTGGGCTGGAGAGTCTCCGTAAGGGGGGGGCCCGACGTGCGGAGCTTTTGACGCACCGCACGATAAGGGCGACCCCAGGGGTCACGCTCGAGACTCTCCAGCATCTCCTCTCTACACGCATCCTTGGCGCGGCAGATGGCCAGCCTCAGAGTTTTCCGAGCTTCTCGGTACTCCTCATGAAGCCGGTCCACCTCCTCACCGACCCCGCGGTGACGTCGCCGACTACGGGTGAGGGACCTCCGGGCACGTACACAGGCCGCACGGAGGTCCGCCAACTCCTGGGACCACCAGTAGACCTCCTTCCTTGGAGGCCGACAACCACGAACGCGGGGCATGGCCGCATCGCAAATCTGCGTAATCGCATTGCAGAAGCGACCAGCCCCCATGTCGACCTCCTCGGTCGGGGCCTGCGGAGACAGCCAAGAGTAAATAATGGCCGCCTCCTCTAGTAGGTCCCTGTCGAGCTTGGCGATAGCCCACCGCGGGAAGCGGGAAGGGCGCCGCGCCGCGTGACCCCTACTGGGGTCCTGGGACCGGGAGAGCTCGAATCGGATGTACAAATGATCCGAGAGCGTCTCGACCTCTTCCAGGACACACCAGTTCCTTACTCGTGCGGCGACTGCAGGGGTAGCGAACGAAAGGTCCACTATTGACCCCCCCTGCTGTCGCACGCACGTGTTGGTGGAGCCCCTGTTCAGCAAACAGAGGCCCACCGACGACGCCCACTCCTCGACGGCTTCGCCCCTGGCGTCCGTCGCAGGGGAACCCCACGCAATGGACTTTGCGTTGAAGTCCCCCAGCACGAGGACGTGCCCAGACACTAGTCGCCGCATCGAGGCCTCCAAGTTGTTAAGGAAGACCTCGAAGTCATTCAAGCTCCGGTTGGGGGAGAAATATACACCATAAATGGTGATTCCCCCCCAATCGGCGGCAACATATCCAGTACCCTTGTCTCTTAGCGACAAGGGCGGGGAATGAGCCGCCGTGGAGCCGACGACTGCCACGGAGCCGTCCCGGTCACCCATCCAGTTTGGACGGGGAGGGACAAAATAGGGCTCCGCGACTACGGCAACACCTATCGACCACTGTGCCATGGTTTGCAGGAAGAGATCCTGCGCCGCAGCACAGTGGTTCAGATTCGTCTGGACCAGGAGGTTGGAGACTTGATCCATTACTGGATCGTCTCTACAACCTCCTCCATGGGCGTCGGCGTCGACGCAATATTGACGTCGGGGGTAGCCTGGGTCGGCAGGCTAGCCCCCGGCGTTTGCCGAGAAGCGCGGGGAGGCTTGCAGCCCCCCTGCCCCATCATGTGATTGGCGGGCTTTTTGCCCGCCTCACACACCGGGCAGTGGGGGGCGGCAGAGCACTCTGCCGCCTTGTGCCCGGGTTGACCGCAGCGGAAGCATAATCCGCTGCAGTCAAAACAGCTCTCGCACTTGGTGCGAGTGTGTCCCGCGGCTAGGCACTTGAAGCACCTCATCGGCCTCGCGGCCAGAACCGTGATTCTGGCATTCACGAAGCCGACGAGAATGCTTCCGGCGTCGCCCAGTGCTTTGGCCGACGCCACGGGACAGCTCACCCACACCGCACCGAGGCCTCCCGGGCCCGGACGGACGGTGCCGACTCTGATGGTGTCCGCGGTGCACCCAGTCTTCTCCATGACTGCATCGCGGACATCCTCCGACGTGATGGAGTCGTCCAGGCCCGAGATGCGCAGTTCTGCGCATTTGGTGGGCCTGGCGATCTTAACACCGTCCGTGGCGGCGAAAATTCCCCGCAACTTCTCGGCGAATTTGTCGGCCGTCGCCGCGCCTTCCGCCCCAGGGAACTCGAAAACCCGAGCTCCCGTCTGGGCGCGGCGCAGCCTCATCCCTGCCTCCCCGAACTCAGTGGCGAGACCGGGCCGGGCCCCCTTGAAGAGGGCCGCATACGTGAGCCCGCCACTGGCCGCCTCCGGCGACAGCGTCACTACTACAGCCGCGGTTTTGGGCGGCTGCAGCTTCCGCGGCCTCTTTTTTGAGGCCGTTGCCACCGGAGGCGAAGGCTGGGCTTGGGCTGCTTTCTGAGCAGCCCTTCTAGCCCGCCTTCGGGACTTCTTTGAGCCCCTCGCCTCCTGCCAACCCTCGTTGGAGGGGGCAGGTGCGGAGGGGCCCGGCAGGGATGTCGGAGCGGGGAGCGGAGGGAAAGCCACTCCGCTCCTCTTCGGCGCTTTAGGCCTCGTCTTGTCCGGCACCTGGGCCGGCGCCTTGGCCGGTGCCTGGGCCGGGGCCTTGACTGGCGCCTGGGCCGGTGCCTTGGCCCCTCTCCTCTGCCCCTGGGGAGCCGGTGGAGTCCTTAGAACTACATTACCATGTGTATATGATAAATTAAAGCCAAAATTACCTATTAATGTCACAGAAAAAATGAAAATAATTAAAGAAAAGTATTCACAGAATTATAATAGGACAGCTAAAACTAAAAAATCATTTCAAAAGGGGGAGAATGTTGTAATACAGAATGTGCCTAATAAAACATGGTTGCCGGGGAAAGTTTTAGAGAAAGTTAAACCGAGATCTTACAAAATTATGAATGAGGAAGGCAATGTAGTTCGAAGGAATGAAAAGCATATAAATCCTAGCAAGAATAAATTAGTTATTAAGAGGGAAGTACTGGATAGTGATGATCCTGTTAGGGATAATAGACTGGGAAATAATAATGTTGTTCCTAACATTTCTAGGAAACAAAATGTTACTACTGAGGTTCCTTTTACTACTAGGTCAGGTAGAGTAGTTAAGACACCGCAATATTTAAAAGATTATTGTGTGTATTAAGATGGCTATTCTTAGTCTGTAACCTTTTGTTATGTTTAAAAGTAATTTTATTAAGTTTAAGATAAGTGCCAACTTAACAGAGACTTGTGTGTTACTGTTTATCCTACTTGTCATACAAGGGGGGATGTTCGATATGAATGTAATACATGTAGGTGTGAGCTGTGGCAACACCAGGGAGAATGAGTTTGCAGTCATACTAATAAAACAAGATGTCGTCATATAAACGTTAGATCTTTTATTTCATACTACAAATATAACACAGAGCCGCGAGACTTGACCACAGCGCTCTTCTCGGGATTACGATATGCCGACGGTGACAGGGAGACTACGTCCCCCTGCCTGCTCGGTGGTAGTGTCAGTACACGCCGAGCCCGTCTTCCTTTCTCCACCGCTATCAGCGGAGAAACTGGCCCCTACAGGGCCCCACCTTCTGGTTTTTCACCGAGGTCACCCCACCCTGCTGGACCAGGCCTTGCCCGAGAGCCGATAAACGGCTTCCTCTTCTGCTAGAATATTAGCCGCTTGCGATAATCCTCTCCTCCAAGTGAACAAGGAGAAAACAGTGCCATCGCCAGCGTTTCCAGGGTGCACCACGGGGAGGTTTTCTAGTGTAGCACCCCGGTGTCAGTTTACCTTTTTTTTTTTTTTTTTAACGTGTGGAAATCCCCTCGGACCGTCACCCCACCGGGGCTCTCGTTCGGCGGGGCGGTGTATCGGACTCGAACCGACTAAAACCACACGGTGTGCCCTTTTTGCGCTTCCAGTTTAGGAGGGGTCCAGGTAACTATCTCCTTCTGGACCCCTCCCAGCGCCGGCCCGCTACTGGTGCGGGCTCCGTCTCAAATTGACCTCTCTTTAGGCGACGTCCGACACAAAGAAACTGGCCGGCCAAACTATTGCGGCTGGAGGGGAGAACCCATCCCGTCCACCCGCGGCCCACGGCATCGATCGTCGAACGCCCCTCCCGGAAACCGAATTGGGCGTCCGACAGATCGGAGCCAACCTCGCAGAGGTGCCGGACGATGCGGGCAGAGAGTACCCTCTCAAAAAGTTTACCCGCCTCGTCCAGCAACACGATAAGCCTATACGGTGGCATTTTACCTTTTTTTTTTTTTACGTGTGGAAATCCCCTCGGACCGTTCCGTCCGTCCGTTCCGTCCAGCATCCGTGAGGGCCCGGCGTTGCGTCGCCCATGCGGGGCAAACCGCCAGCGTGTGCTGGGCCGAATCCTCACTGCAGTCGCAGTGGTGGCAGGCGGGACTCGATTCCCTCCTAGCGACCGAGTACAGGTACTTTCCGAAGCAACCGTGCCCGGAAAGCACCTGCGTCAGCCGGAAGGAAAGGGTCCCGTGCTGCCACCCTGCCCACTCGGCGATGACCGGTTGGAGAGCCTCCACGGCGGCGAAGCCAGCGCGTGGAGTCTCCAGCCGGAACGACCATCTCACCATGGTGGCTCGGCGAGCGGCTTCGCGCCACTCGCGCACGTCTTCGGGCGGAGGGCGAAATCCGCTCCCCGCCCGGAAGTCAGCCACTCGCCGATAAACTTCGGCGAGCACTTCCGCCTCCAAATCCCACGGGGGTGTTCCGGCCAAGGCGCAAGCCGCCTCGGTGGACACCGTGCGGTATCCGCGTATGGCTCTGACCGCCAATATCCTCTGGGGGCGCCAGAGGCGCGCCCTATTCGGGGCGGTCAGAGCCGCCACCCACACCGGTGCACCATAATTTGGTTTAATTTGGTGGATTTGGTTTAACCGTGAACCCAGCCAAATGTCAGGCAATCTTTATAGGGAGTCCTAGAATGACGGGTAGAATTGATACTGACGCTATCGCACATATTATTTTTGATGGAACTGTGTTGCCCATTAGCCAATCAGTCAAGGATCTCGGTCTGCACATAGACCCAACCCTAAATTGGCAAACGCAGGTAACTAGCGTCAGTCAGAAGGTAACGAATATCTTGAGGGGACTTTACCGCCTGAAAAATTTACTCCCAGTGAAAACAAAAACGATGCTGGTGCAGACCTTAATTTTCCCAATCATCGACTATGGTGATGTGTGTTACCTCGACCTGAATGCAGATCTGCTCAATAAATTAGACCGACTTCTCAACAACTGCATTCGGTTCATATTCAACCTTCGAAAGTACGATCATGTATCCGCTTATCGCAGTCAATTGTCATGGCTACCTATAAGACAGCGCCGCAGTTTGCGGGCGCTGACTATGTTGCACTCCCTTCTCCACACACCTACCTCACCTACTTACTTAACATCCCACCTGCAATATCTCTGCTCCAACCATGACAGAAGCCTTCGCTCCGCTGATAATTTCCTCCTTCTTTGTCCTTCACATAGCTCCCGTATCATACATTCTTCCTTCACTGTCCAAGCGGTAAATCTTTGGAACGCCCTTCCCCTAGAGATCAGGACATCCACCAACCGAACAATCTTTAAGACCAGAGTACGCAAGCTTTATGGAGACTTGTTGACGGAGTCATCAAAATAACCCCTTGTGTGTTCATCAACGCAGGCATGTATGTATGAATGTATGTGTGTATGTTTATGTTTTTTTTTTATATTTATAGTATTATATAGTACGTATAAATGATATTTGCATTTATATATGTATTCATCTTGCAACCGACTACAATTTAAATAATTTACCTCATTATATACCTGCCATACACAAATCTCTGCATCACCCCAAGGTTGACTGGAAGAAAATGCCTATGGCATTAAGTCCGCCTTATGCAATGTATTTGCAGGAAGTATAAATAAATAAATAAATAAATAAAGCGCCATGGACCGGACAACCCCCGCTTACAGCCGTCTCGTGGGAACACTGGCCCCGCCCAAATTGGGCAAAAGTCGCCCTAGGGCGGAGGCAGTGTCCACCAGCTTCGGACCAAGCTGTCGGAAGTGCTCGTCGAAGAGCCACCTACCATCTAGGACCAGACCCAGATACCTCATCTGGGCCCGGACCGGTACGAGGACCGAGCCGACCTCGATTGAGGCGCCGGCGGGTGGACCACGACGGGGCCCATGAAATAATAGGGCCTCCGTCTTATCCAGGGCCACCCGCAAACCCAACGCCTCAATACGCCCGACCACCAGGGAAACTCCCGTGGCGGCCAGGCGCGCCGCCTCCTGGAAGTTAGCCCCCCCGGGCCGTGACTAAAGTGTCATCTGCGTAGCAGAGTACACCCAGCCCGGGGGGGAGACGCCCTCGTAGGGCCCAGTCGTATCCAATATTCCACAGGAGTGGTCCTAGGACAGACCCCTGCGGAACACCGCACGACATGGCCCTGCGTCTCAAGACGCCATCTCGGTCCTCGTACATGACGGTTCGCTCCTCAAGATAATCTGCCACCAGCCGCCTCAGGTACTCCGGCACTCCGTGGTAGCGGAGCGCTTCCCTGATGCAGCTGAATGGCAGACTATTGAAGGCGTTGGCGATGTCCAAGGACACCGCCAACACCACTCCGCCGCAGCTCACTGCCTCCTCGGTCACGGCCCTAAGGCACATTACGGCATCGATCGTCGAACGCCCCTCTCGGAAACCGAATTGGGCGTCCGACAGATCGGGGCCAACTTCGCAAAGGTGCCGGACGATCCGGGCAGAGAGCACCCTCTCAAAAAGTTTGCCCGCCTCGTCCAGCAACACGATAGGCCTATAGGCCGCGACCGATTCGGCAGGCCGTCCCGGCTTCTGCAGCAGGACCAGCTTCCCACATTTCCAGCGCTCAGGGAAGCGTCCGGACGCCAGGCTAGCGTCCAACACCCCCCTGAGGTGGTCCGACATGTAGTCGAGGGCTCGGGCCATCACTCGGGCTGGAACCCCGTCCGGCCCGGGGGCGGTGTTCTTGGATCGAATCCGTAGAACAGCCGCCCCCAACTCCGATTCCCTGACGGGCGGAACATCAACCTCGCTACCCCCGTCGTCTCCGGCTGATGCAGCCATCGACGGGGGTGTGTGCTCCGCCCGCTGCGGGAATAGGCCCTCGACGGTGGCATTTTACCTTGGTCTAACCTTCCAATCATACGTTGACTGCCTATGATTATGGCTTGACTCTTCACTGGGTTCACAGTCAAACCAAACCTATTAGCCCAATCATTAATAGCCCCCAGGTCGTTGTTTAACATCAAGATTTTATAATGACTATGCTCTCACGGTTTCTTTGTCTATATAATTCGATGTTTCATAAAAGAGAGCTGTGTAAGTAAAATACATGGCGGTCATCTGATATCGCGAGTTAACTTTTCGCTGTCACAGCAATCGTATTACTGCTCGACAAAAATTAATCCTATTTAAAAATATTTTATGTCATGAACAACCTCACAACCTAATAGATTTACAGGTATTTTTTAAAGTAAGTAACTTAAATTTAGCATGAAGTCGTAACGTTCAGTAGAATAAAAATATGAAATATTTGCACATTCCTATTGACATTAATAAATGAATCTATCGGATAGTAATCAATTAAGAATGGAAGAAAATAATCCACAAGTGCTCTTTAAAATTTCTTGCTGTTAACGTGATCAAAACTATTTATATTGTCTTACAATGACAATAATACACTATAAATTTAAAAAAAGAGGAACATAATGACGAATAGTATCGAACATACATTTGGGGTTCCGCAGTTAGGTACTTACACTAAAGGTTGCCTTCGTATTTTAATATTGGTTATTGTTCACATAAATTACACGCTAGTTCAAATTTATAATAAGATCTAATGGATTTCCGTTACCTATGGTTTACACACGAACAGATGCTAGAGTGTACGAGTAGTGATCGTACAGGATTGTAAACTACTTCAACCTATGTGTTTTTACAACTGCATGATAAACTAGGAAGGACACAGGCGCCGATCATACATTATGTCTTTTGACTGTTTATACTTAACGTCGCTTTTCATACGAATCTTATTGAGTACAAGAAGTGATACCTCTGCTTATTGGATACGAACATTTATTGAATATGTCACAATATAATACAAGCTCGAAAATTTTAGGCAATCATTCCTACTAACACTTAGAAATCACAAATGCAGAGATACGTATAAGTAATACACCTACGGAGCTTTAAGGAATAAAGTGGTGCTACTTATTGAACTATTACAAACCAAAGTTTTAACATCCATCTATCTTACTAAGCGAGAAAAATGCCAGTTTGTTTTAAGATAAATAATGTCTGTCTCTTAATGTTGCAATTATTTACATAAATATCAATAACACCTACTGACAATACTGAGTGTATCAGCCTAAAACGATTTTTAATCGAAGTGTAGGGGTTAAATATTTTTTTAATAATACCTTTCACGTGGATCACTCTTGTGATACTACGATTAACGATATAATAACTCTAAAAAATACTTTTTATAAAAATAAAAATTAACATTAACGTAAATCGTTGACTCTATGCCCAGACACGTAACGTTACGTATCACACAACCATGTTCTTATTCTCACCAGATCCAACAGTTTCAAAGTCTGGGAGAAATGTAAAAAATGTAAAGCGTTATTTAGTTAAGTTATTATAAAACAAAGTAATTTGCGCGTTCCTGAGAACCTAATACCACTATTTACGAATATACTGCAGAATACGATACGAATAATTAATTTACTTTAAATAATGATAATATATATGCTATAATACACCGAAAAGGCCAATGAAATAAGTGTTTTCGATGGTTACTTCGATGACTAGTTAGCCGCTGTATTAAAGAAACATTATTATAGTCTAAGAGGGTCATTACGTACACAAGGTTAAACATTTGTTATTTAATATTTTAGTACTAGTTATTACTAGAAAATATCGTATTTAGGGTATCATATTTTCAAATAGAATTAAATATTTTAGATATGATGTGGTGGTAGGCTTTTATGGTGCCAGCCTATAAAAATTCAAGCGGTAGTCAATTGAGTAGAATTAACTATTTTGTCAATTTACATTATCATTTTTGCATTGAATTTTAATACTTCTTAGTATAATTTGGACATTTACATATTGGACTAGTACTAAAATAATAAGATACTGTTAGGTATTATTGGTAACTTCAATTTAAAAAGAAATACACAGGTTTACAGACTAAGGTTATATTACTGCGATTGATTAATTTAATACACTTGGAACATAATCATGGTAACAATGCTAATAACAAAATAATTATACACTGAGTCTTACGAACACGATGCAGATGACACCGAACACCAACGTAGGTCCTTACTCTACGATGTCTGACAAGCAATTGAGCCCGCGCCCTGTGTTGCGTGCCTTTTTATAGGCATAAAATAATCGATATCGGTTCTAATCCTACACGGCCTCTCCTGATCATGAGTCGTCCTCGACTGCATCCGACACATCTAGTGAGTCTTGCTGACGAACGTCATCTTCGACGGCTTCCGGACGAGATGGACCGGCCACCGGATCCGACCCTTGCTCACCGCTAAGAGCTGTGGTGTCTTCCATCAAGTCGGCTACATAAATAATTAGAAATAACATGACTTTACGTCTCGATTTAGTTTTAATGTGCCTAATTCTTGCATTCATCAACCTTTCAGGGCCCTCTGATATACAGTCTGACAAACATTAGCTAAAATTGAACAGTCAGCTTATCATACATCCCCACATTCGTCCGCACTTGGATCCAAATACTTAGCATTCGTCATTACACTACCATGTAGGGCAAATATCCCGCAGTCTATTTGCCGATAGGAACGTCCCGCAGTCCGTCCTCTACATGGGTTTGGCATCCCTCAGTCTGCCAATAGGAACGTCCCGCAGTCCGTCCTTTACTTACGCTACCATGTAGGGCAAATATCCCGCAGTCTATCTGCCGATAGGAACGTCCCGCAGTCCGTCCTCTACATGGGTTTGGCATCCCGCAGTCTGCCAATAGGAACGTCCCGCAGTCCGTCCTTTACTTACGCTACCATGTAGGGCAAATATCCCGCAGTCTATCTGCCGATAGGAACGTCCCGCAGTCCGTCCTCTACATGGGTTTGGCATCCCGCAGTCTGCCATAGGTACTCAAGCTGCCTTCATGCGCTCTTGGGTACACCCACACATCCAGAAGGCTGCCTGCATAGGGCGTCTCGCAATCTGTTCTGCCGCTTACACTCTGTTACAAAAGTTGTACGAATATTACGACATTACTCACACTCAAAAAATGCAGCGCAGGTATCAGGACACCACTCTCCTTTCCATGGCACCATATACTGGGCCGCAGCCTGCGTGGTTTTACCATACGAGCCGCTCAACAGCTTCAAT
>CADEBD010000433.1:0-57265 GCA_902825455.1 Arctia plantaginis
TGGATCTCTCGCTACCGGCCGTAGTACGCTCCATGGCCGGTAGCGACAGTTGTTTTACCGGGGTCGCAACCTTCTGCGAGGAAGTAATCTCGCAGAAGGAGGCGGAGGAGAAGGCCCGGGAGGACGACCTCCACTCGGACCCGATCCGCCGCCGGCGAACCGGGCGGCGGAGGCGCGCTTACCTGCGCCTCATGCCGCCCTGAGTGTGGCCGCGGGTGGACGGGATGGGTTTTCCCCTCCACCCGCATTAGTTTGGCCAGCCGCGAGGGGGCGGCGTCCGCGTGTGCCGGACGTCGCCTAAAGAGAGGAACAATTTTGAGACGGGCCCCGCAACTGGAGCGGGCCGGCGCTAGGAGGGGTCCGGATGTCTTAATAACAGCTGTTCCCGGATCCCTCCTGTTACAGGCGCAGAGTGGCACACCGTGTGGTTTTAGTCGGTCCTAGTCCGACACACCACCCCGCCGCAAACCCCGGTGGGGTGACGGTCCGAGGGGATTTCCACACGTTAAAAAAAAAAAAAGGTTAGGTAATTTAATGTATGACATCAAATTTTGACTATTTAATTAACTATTTTATGATTGTTTACTTGATTTTGTGACATGTCCTAATTTTAATTTTAATCTTAATCAATGAAGTAATGTAATAATCTTTTCAAATATTAATTCATTTTATTTATTTATTTATTTTTAAGGAAATTGTGATTGATGAGATGATGTAATGAATTATTGTTTTTGTATATGGAACAAGATTTCTGAAATAAATTATATTATTATTATTATTATCCTGTCTTAATCATTAAAACAATCTATTATTATAATTACTGTCCGAAACTGAAATTAACAACATTTATCAAGACGATGTTTTAGCTCCGTAAATAGCAGTTTGCAATGAGTGAATGAATTACATTTATTTAAGTACAAAAAAGACAGTACAGACAGATATAGTACCCATATGTTTGGTAACTGCAAACGGGTCTACGCGGTTAGAAAAAAACACAGACAAGAACACACACACATAAAAATACATACTTATTGTTCACAAAATCATAGGGTGGTTACGTACATTAGGGTAAATAAACACAGCAAATTCATCAGCATGCATATTTTATTTCTTGAGAAGACTTCGTGAAGACGTAGACAGCATCTAAAGGGTAGATCTTTGTTCACAGTGATATGTAGTAACGCACCTAAACATTTTTATACAACTGAATAGGTTGCAATAATAAATTAAATGCAAGACCTGTTCGATAAACTGAGGCTATTGATATGAGAGATTAATATGAGCCACCAAAGTGGTTTCACTGACAATACATTCGAGTTGGAGTCCTTACCCACTACTGTTGGGCCGTTTGAAACAATCTTCTAAAGAATTCCTAAATGTATGACTTTAATTTGAGAATTTTTTTTTGCTTTTAAAAGATAACTCCCCACTAGATTGAGATTTATATTGTGTCGCAGGAGACTTTAAAAACATTTATGAAACGGACACAAAGAACAACCAGAATAAGAACAAAACTTTTGTTGATCACACAAAGTGTTTTCCATGTTGGGATCGAACCCACAGCACTCAGCGCAATAAGAAGCGCCGAGGTGATCACTTTAACTACTACGCCATCCGTTTAGTAGTTTGCCGTACTAGCTGGTCTCTGAGAAAACGGGTTCACAAGTTTATACCAAAACCCAGATTATACCTATGTTACACTTTTCTTTGAGATACTGATTCATAAATTTATCTAAAGATCATGAAATAAAACTAAACTTACCTGGGTTGTTTGAGTGCTGGAAGACCATCATGATGATGGCCGCCACCGACTGCGATGCCTGGCTCTCTTCTTCCCTTCCAGTATATTTGCGAGCTACACATAAATATAAAGTCAGACCTTTTCTTTTCCAGAAAACAAGCCGGTTCTTGCCTACTTTGAAAACGTTTCAAATTGACGCAAACTCAAAAAACCAGTACCCAAGACCGCGCATGTATGAGCCTCCCTCATTCCTCTTGTGTTGGAGGCCTTCATGGGCGGGCGGTAGTTACATACCACCAGGTGACCCGTCTGCTCCGTTTGCCCCCCTCCCTTTTTTTGCCCCCTATGCCAAAAATATCCTATAATGGTATCGGAAGATCTATAAGTTGTAAGAATAGCAGCAAACCTAGGTTTGTTTGTCTCTATATCCTAGATATAAAATAATGTATAAAGATAAAATGAACGTTTTACTTTATTTTTCTTGATACAGTTCTATGCGTACAAAGCGAAGAAACTGTGCTTCTCTCCATTGAATCTAAACACAAACCGGGACATGTAGATGCAATACCCTCCTAATCCTTGTCTGCACTAAGTGCAAGCGACTGCGAATCTTAAATCTAAATGCCTTTAATTTAAATTCCAAGTAGCATCATGTGTTGCGACAGCGATTTAACTAAACGCACTACAATGGGCAACAGCGCGGCGTGCGGGGGGACTACCCGGACGTGTGCGACGAGTGGGGGACCGAGCCGGGAGGAGCAGAGGATATAAAACAGCCGTTGCTCGCCTTGGGTTATCACCGTGGACGGTCCGACTTCAACCTCACACTACATATCGTGTAAAGACCTGGCGATTAAAATACCAGTTATACAGTCCACTGCCATTTTATTTACGTCCCCTGGACCCTTAACATGGTCCTTTAGGATACTCGCCGAGGTCCTAATTTCGTCGTCAAGACAAGAAGTGACCTGTGGAGCTCTTCGGTGTGGACTTCAGCACAGCAAGATTGTCTTTTCATCATTTGAAGCAACTTGCAAAGCATCTACACACGCCCCGCAAAAAAGTCATTTGGAGGTCGCCATTACGGACTTTGACACCCACGAGTCAACGTGTAAAATACAAGTTGCAGTGAAAGAAGAACATTATAGCATAGCACTGGATGCGATAAATACTGTGAGTTCGTTCCAATTATTCCCTTTTTTTTATTTCCCGATATTTCGTCTTAATCTCCTATACGCTTAAACCTGCCTTTATTTGGTAAAGTGATTTTTTTTCTCCGTGAACTAATTATTCTTTAAGTGCTTAATTTGACGGTCGAAAGTTATACATAAGCTTTAATGCTTTAGCACTGCCTATATTTTTTATAATTCTGCATACCTACATATACAAAAAAAAAAGAGAAATCCGTGGGCTAAAATAAATGCTTAATTAATACATTAAATGCTTAATTTAACTATCGTAAGCTTTACTTAATGCTTTAACTTTGTCTATATTTCACTTATTTACATACTACCTACATATTCTTTAAAAGCATATAAAATTGTAAGCTTTTGTAATTTTATTTATTTAGCGATTCATAGGTGTGATGTATAGTAGTTATTATCTATAGTTTGTTTACCGTTAGATTGTTACTGAACAGCTGTTTAACGAAGGTCGGCCGGCGCGCGGGTGGCCAGTCGTCTATTGTTCTCATTTACGTAAACAACTCGGTGCATATAAAAAATAAGTTTCTTTTTATTAGTCTTTTCGTTTGCTTTGTGTTTACTTTCGATTGGATTATTTCTATGGCTATGGCAGAAACAAATGTAAGCAAGCTAGTTAAACGACGCGCCGGACTTAAGTCCAAGCTTACAATCTTTAATAATTACATTACGTTGCTTAAAAGCTCAAAACAACCTAGTAGCTTGCAATTATTAGACTTAGAAGATAGATTACATAGTTTTGATGCCGTATATGCTACCTTTGACAACTTACAGCTGGACATCGAAATGTTGTCAGATGACCCAGACAATGAGTGTCAGGAACGCGAACAGTTCGAAAACCAGTTTCACAGTTTAATAGCTGATGCCCGCAGTCTTCTTGGCGCACAGCCGACTAACCAGCACAAGATTCAGGTGGGTGGTACCGAGACGAGTTCCGAGGATGCACAGGCAGGTGGTTCCAAATTTAATTGCATCAGATTACCAAAAATTTCATTACCTACTTTTAATGGTCACTATCAGCACTGGCTCGAGTATAGGGATACCTTTATATCTTTAATCCACTCAAGATCAGATATGGATAACATTAATAAGTTGCATTATCTTCGTGCATCTCTTAAAGGCAGCGCCTTGCTAGTAATGGATAGCTTAGACGTGAAGGGCGATAATTACATAAACGCCTGGAAATTGTTATGTACTAGGTATGACAATAAGAGGTTACTTGTCAATAATCATGTTCAAGCCTTGTTCAATGCCGAACACATACAAAAAGAGTCCTCCCGAGCTATTCGATACCTTATAGATCTTACTAATAAAAATCTACGTGCCTTGTCAACATTAGACCAGCCTACACAGCATTGGGATACATTGATCATTCACATGATGGCTGAAAAGCTCGATGTGACCACTCGTAGGGAGTGGGAAACGCATAGGAATACTCTCACTGATCCACCTACACTTGTAATATTCATAACATTTCTTAGCAACCGGGCGGACTTATTGCAAACATTGCAAGAAAGTAAAATTATAAAGTCGCAGAATAATAAACCTAATATTAATTTTTTTACAGATATAAAACAAAATCAAAATTCATGTTATAATATAAATAAATCAGCTAATAATATTTGAAAAACCATTAAATTGCCCCATGTGTAATCAAAGCCATTTTTTATTTAATTGTGACACATTTAAATCCCTTTCTATTGAGGATCGAATAAAAAAAGCCAAACATAGTAGGGTTTGTCTAGATTGTTTACGACCAGGTCACATGGAAGATAAATGTAATCTTGTTGCATGTAAATATTGTAAGAAAAAGCATAACACGCTTTTACACTTACATATTGCAGAACCTCGTGAGTCTACTGTTCCAGTCAACAGTCTTGTCAATTCAGCTCAGTTAAAGCAGTTGAATACCACTCCACCTCCACACGTCTTGCTTTACACAGCGCGAGTGAAGGTGGACGACTGCAGGGTCGTCGAGCATATTGCCAGAGTGCTGCTCGACAATGGCAGCACTGCCAACTTCATAACCTCATCTTTCTGCGGTAAGCTGGGTTTGTCGCGTCAGGGTGCGAGCGCCACGGTATCAGGTATTAATAATAATACTTCTAAAAGTACTCAATCTTGTAGTCTTACTATAAAGTCTCTTCATAGCGACTATAGAACTACGATCGACTGTCATATTTTACCTCAACTCACCACGGCTTTACCGTCTTGTTTTATAAATATTGAGGATATCCCTCTTCCTTTGGGGATAGAACTAGCTGACTCTTCTTTTAATGAGCCTGCCGCAATAGATATATTGGTCGGAGCCCATGTATTTTGGTCAGTCTTAGGTAAAAATACCATAGATTTAGGTAAAAACTTACCCAAATTATACGAAACGAAACTGGGTTGGCTGGTGTCAGGGTATGTCGCCCGTCCTAGTTCACACTCTTCTACTTCACTTTGTCATTTTTTAAATGAGGAACCAAACCCAGACTTGTCTCGTTTCTGGGAGTTAGATACGGTATCAACTAAGCACTCTTTATCTCCCGAAGAGCGTGCCTGTGAACAGCATTACTTAGAAAATACTACACGCAATCATAATGGTCGTTTTGTAGTATCAATGCCACTGAAAAAAGATCCTTCAGTCTTAGGCGAGTCGTTTAAGAAAGCAAAATATCGTTTCTTATCATTAGAACGAAAGTTTCTAGGAAATCCTGTTTTCAAAAACAGATATATAGAATTCATGCAGGAATACGAACGCTTAGGTCACATGACTGAAAATAGGGGGTTGTTGCCTAGTTGTCTTCAATCAGTCAATTATTTTTTACCTCACCACGGTGTCATCCGTGAGTCGAGCCTTACTACGAAGCTTCGTACAGTCTTTGACGCCTCTGCGACCACTTCTTCTGGTGTGTCACTTAATGAAATCCAGATGGTCGGTCCAACTGTACAAGAAGACCTTTATTCAATTTTAATCCGTTTTCGTCAACATAAATATGTCGTCACCGGGGACATAGAAAAAATGTACAGAGCCATAGAACTTCATCCGTCTCAACGATCTTTACAACAAATAGTCTTTCGTTATAATACAAAGGCACCTTTAAAAACATATACTCTCAATAGATTAACATATGGTATGACTTCTGCACCTTATTTAGCCACAAAATGTTTGGTTAGTTTAGCATCAAGTGCCCCTAACACTGACGTTAAACAGTCTATACTTAAAGACTTTTATGTTGATGATTACATCGGGGGTTCCTCCACTATTGATGATACCATTTCTCTTTGTAAAGGAGTAAAATCTACTTTACAAACAGCACAATTTAATTTAAGAAAATTTAGATCTAATAGTCAATTAATTTTACACCAAATTTCCTCTAGTTGTGATCAAACAAATAATGTCTTAGATTTTTCTGATAGTAATGATAATATTACGTCTAAGACTTTAGGTTTATATTGGAACTGTGAGTCGGATATATTATCATTTTCTATTAATATTGAACTGAAGAAAAAGTAACCAAACGTCACATCCTTTCTGTCATAAGTCAGATTTACGATCCACTGGGCCTGGTGGGCCCGTGCGTAGTGGAGGCTAAATTTATATTGCAGAGACTATGGATTGACCAATATACATGGGATGACGAAGTATCTATTGAAATTAAAAATCGTTGGTTAAATTTTGCTAATATTCTACCTTCTCTTAATGAATTAAAAATACCCCGTTGGGTTCTTAGTGAAGATGTTTATAGTCATGAAATTCACATTTTTTCCGATGCTTCAGAACGAGCATACGGTGCGTGTCTATATATACGGTCTGTGCATAAATCAGGTCTAGTTACTGTAAACCTCTTGACTTCTAAAAATAGAGTAGCGCCGATAAAGCCCACGACGGTGCCTCGTCTGGAGCTTTGTGGAGCCTTGCTCGCTGTAAGGCTGTTTACTAAAGTACTAGCCTCTTTAACCTTGAGTAAATTAAGTAAGTGTATATTTTGGTGTGATTCAACCATCGTCCTTGAATGGTTGACTACATCACCACTGCAATTAAAAAGTTTTGTACGAAACCGTGTTCATGAAATTCAAGATAGTACTCAGAATCACCAGTGGCGCTACGTACCTTCGAAAGACAACCCAGCGGATCTTGCTTCTCGGGGGGTGAAGGCTGATTCCATCAGTAATTCTTCCTTGTGGTGGTCTGGCCCCGGATTCTTATTAAATCATGAAACTGATTGGCCAAAAATGCCCAATGCTAATGAGAAGCACGATTTACCTGATTTACAATCTTATTCTATATTACACAACAATATTCTTAATAATGATTTAATTTGTAATCTGATAAATAACACTTCAAATTTCTCGTATTTACAAAGATCAATAGCCTATTTACAAAGATTTATTTATAATTGTCGAAACGAAACTAAACTAAAGGGATATCTTTCAGTAAAAGAACTACAAAATTCAATATATTTAATACTACGCAAGGTTCAATTAGAAATGTTTCCCGATGAATATGTTATTTTAAAAACTGGGAAGACACTGCCTACCAAGAATAGACTCTCTTCTTTGTCACCATTTTTAGACTCAAATGATATTATAAGAGTCGGTGGCAGACTTAGTAATTCCCCATATAGTTTTGATACTAAATATCCCATTTTAATTTGTAGTAAACATCATTTTAGTAAAATTCTATTTCATTACTTTCATTTAAAATATTTACACGCTGGTCCACAACTACTTTTAGCAAACATAAGGTTGACATATTGGCCCTTAGGGGGTAGAAACCTATCTAAGGCTGTTTACCATAAATGTGTTCGGTGTTGTAGGTATCGAGCTGAAACTGTTCAGCCTGTAATGGGACAGTTACCGACATCAAGAACTCAATTAGAGTTTCCCTTTTTGCACTGTTCTGTGGATTATGCTGGGCCAGTGTTAGTAGCAGATCGGAAAGGTAGAGGTTGCAGACTTAGTAAATGTTATTTGGCTATTTTTATTTGCAACTCTGTAAAGGCCTGTCATCTAGAGCTCGTAACGGCGCTATCGACCGAAGCTTACATAGCCGCCTTAAATCGTTTTGTGTCACGACGTGGTAAGCCTTCTAGTATCACGTCGGATAATGGTACAAATTTTGTGGGTACTTTTAATGAACTGTCCAAATTCTTCGCGCACTCGGACCTCGAGGGTTCTGTTGCGCGTGAGGAAATTACCTTCAAATTCGTACCTGTTTCTAGTCCACACTTCAATGGCTTAGCAGAGGCTGCCGTCCGCTCAACTAAGCATCATCTTCGTAGGTTACTGCAAATAACTCATTTTACCTTCGAAGAAATGGCTACTTGCCTTACCCAAATAGAGGCAGTTTTAAACTCTCGTCCCTTGACCCCACTGTCCTCTGATCCCTGTGATTTTTCCGCCTTAACTCCAGCTCATTTTTTAATTGGACGACCACTTGTAGCTATTCCGCATCCAGAGGTGTCATCCAGCAACATCACTGCTCTTGAGCGCTTTAAGCGAATCGAAGTTATAAAGCAGCACTTTTGGAATCGCTTCAAGATTGAATATATTTCTTTGCTGCAGGCAAAGACTAAATGGAGATCTTCAAGGTCCGAGCTGAAACCGGGATCTCTGGTTATTATTAAGGATAAGGCTCTTCCTCCTCTTCTATGGGCTTTAGGAAGAGTGATCAGGCTCTACCCAGGAAGCGACGGCATCTCCAGAGTGGCAGAGCTTAGAACGTCAGGCGGTACCATTCGCAGGGCATATAATAACATATGTCCTCTTCCAGATTTTGAAGCCTCCAGCCTTCAACCGGGGGAGCATGTTGCGACAGCGATTTAACTAAACGCACTACAATGGGCAACAGCGCGGCGTGCGGGGGGACTACCCGGACGTGTGCGACGAGTGGGGGACCGAGCCGGGAGGAGCAGAGGATATAAAACAGCCGTTGCTCGCCTTGGGTTATCACCGTGGACGGTCCGACTTCAACCTCACACTACATATCGTGTAAAGACCTGGCGATTGAAATACCAGTTATACAGTCCACTGCCATTTTATTTACGTCCCCTGGACCCTTAACATCATGTCTACTAGAGGATCCAGCTGCTCCGAAGCGTTAAGTTTAAGCCTAACACCAACTAAACAAACTTAAGCGGGCTAAAGTTTAAATGAAAACGTTCGTTCCGGCAAAGGTTCTTAAACCGTCTACTCGAGAATTGGGAGGTACAGACAAAGAACTTATGAAAACGATAAAAAATGTGCTAGAGATTTCTGTTTTTTTTTTAAAGACAACTCCCACTCTAGTTATATTTCCTTTATCGCGGGGGACTTTACAAACATTCATGAAACGGACACAAAGAACACCCAGACTCAGGACAACAATTTGTGAATCACAGACTGTTGTCCCATGTGGCGATCGAACCCACAACACTCAGCGCAGTAAAAAGCGGCGAGGTGACCGCTTAAACCACTACGCCATTCGTGCGTCCGTTTGAGTATACCTGGAAGAGAGTGAGTGATTTCCAATACTTAAAAATAAATTTGTGCATCTATCTAGGTATACCAATCTAAAAAAAAATAGTAGCCCTTCTAATTTTTCAATGGATATAATAAAAATAAAGCAATACTTACTGATGCTGAACGGCAGTATGTAGTAGCATAGCAGATGCAGGATCTCCTGGTTAAGGGCCACCGGGAAGACCGCTACGCAATAAGCCACTAGATACGGCAGGTTATCTATCATATCATATTCGAGGAATGGAAGGATGCAGCCGAGGCATTGCAGTATTGCCTGACCGAAGGCTGTAACAGAAAAAAAACAGTTTTTAACTATGATAAACTTAGGACTTGAAATCGTTCGGTGGTGGGTTCAAATTCTGCACTGTTCGAAACACTCTCTTAACACAAGAAATTAGCTCAGTTTATTAGGTTAATAAGAATATTAATAAATTGGTAATGTTTTTTATTTTTATAAATATAAATTCTATATAATGGTGTTTTTTTTCTACAAGGGTATAATTAACAAGCCTATTTCTTCGATCCCGAGCGCACAAGCGGTTGGTCTTTGATGGATACCGTCGACATATGCTTAACTTATGTTATAACTCATCAATGACTTGACTCTATCGGAAACGCGTTGTAATTGTTTTACGCGGCGGAAAAAAACTCGTTGATTACATAGAAAGAATTTAAGGAAATGGCTGAAATATTACGGTTAACGAGGAAGCTTCCAGAGAAATCGTGACGGTTTTTCGATAATTCTTTTTTTATTGGAATTCGATAATTCTTTTTTTATTGGAATAGATGTACTTTAAGGATACTTTGATGAGAGTTTGGTTAGATTCTGATCATGGGATCTACGACAAAGTAACGGAACTCTTCAATTCTTAGGAGCAAATTAACGATACTCGGCTGAATCTTTTAAAGGCTATCCGGATATTTGAGTCACCTACAGTAACGACGTTATGGTCAAGTAATTGTTGTCATCAATAGCCATTACTAGTTCACTGCTGGACATAGGCCTCTCCTTAGAAAAGAGGTTTTGGTCTACTGTACCACGCTGGCCAGACACGTTGGTATAGCGTTTGTTTCAAGTTTTCCTTCTCTTTGCAGTACTGTTGTCTTGCGTAGTTTGCTCCCTCAGTCGACTCTTACGACACCCATGGGATGAAAAGGGGTGGTGACATTCTGTATTCTTAATCCGTCACCAAAGGGACAGAAACGGAAGTAATTGTCGTAGTCGAATATAATGATCACTGAAACTCCTTAACGGCTTACAGTAAGGGTGCAATCTGTGGCAATTCTAACTGTCTGTATAAGTCGTAGTGAACGAGTTTCAGGTGTTTCGTTTGATAAGTGATCGTGAATCAATCCGCATCGGTGGGCACGTTGCTTCTCCGTTTCATTAGATAGACGACCGTGGATTAATCCGAGTTGGGTTGCACGATGCTCCTCCTTCTTATTAGATAGACGATCGTGGATTAATCCGAGACGGTGGGCACGTTACTCCTCCGTCTCATTAGATAGACAATCGTGGATTAAGCCGAGACGGTGGCACATTGCTCCTGCGTCTCTTGTGATAAGCGATCGTGGATGAAGCTGAGATGGTTTGCTCATTGCTTCTCCGTCTCATTCGATAGACGATCGTTGATCAAGCCGAGACGGTGACTACGTTTTTCGATATTTTCCCTGTTCAAAATCTTTTTCATGTAAAGCCGCATTTTCGAAAGTCTATTTTTGCGCTCTTCGCAAGTCTCTTTTGAAATTGTTCTCGAGGTAGATTGCCTCTGTTGAGATAGGCGTTTCTCTCTGACTTCGCTTGTTTCATGTAAACGGCGCTGTCTCATATGAGCAGCACGTTTATTAGGTCTATCCATATTCAGAAAAAATTGTACGTGTACTTCAGATTCACTAAAAATAAAAAAATAAACAAAATTTGTCATCATCATCAGTGCTGGAAGACCATCATCATCATGATGGTCTTCCAGCACTCAAACAACTCAGGTAAGTTTAGTTTTATTTCATGATATTTAGATAAATTTATGAATCAGTATCTCAAAGAAAAGTGTAACATAGGTATAATCTTGGTTTTGGTATGAACTTGTGAACCCGTTTTCTCAGAGACCAGCTATACTCATTAGAAATGAGAACTTTAAAAAAATTTAACAAAAAAAAACCGACTTCAAAAAACACTATTCCAAAAGAAACTATTATGCACTAAAAAGTAAAAAAATAACTGCATATTCTTCTACAACTTAATAATCAATATACTTTTTCTATTCATCAATATGTAGGTACGATCTATGTGTTTACGACGCAAGAAGGTAGGTACCTACCCACTTCAAATCTAACTCAACATATACCTATGAATAACACACAACGATCGAAATATTTTTTTGAGTTCTCCTAAGTAAAATAAAATGAATATAATGTAGTTACAATTATCGTTATTCTTGGAGTCGGTGTCAGCCACGAAACACTACGATATCGTAGTGTTTCGTGGCTGACTGGTATATACCTAGCAATAATAATACGAGAATACTTTAGGACTCGTCAACTCGCGCATACGACACAAGCACTTCTTACTTATAACCACAGAGTATATTGAATAGTATGGGATAGAGTATTAACTCTAGCTAGGCGATTGCAGCGCGCCAAGCGGGTAGTTACGGAGTTACAAGTACTCATATATATTATTATTATTATTAGGGTATTATGGACGAGCAGCAAACTTGCTGATGTGTCCACATCACTGCACTGGAGTAAGTTTGTGATGTAAGAGTTCCCATGTACATGATTAAACGGTTGTTTAGTCCAATGGGTTGTGCTTTTCTAACCATATATCTAGTTGGCACTTAAAACTGTTCACTGACTTTACGGTCACAACATTTTCCGGAAGCTTGTTCCATATCGCAACAACACGATTGTTCAAATATAACTATACTTAGCATCGAGTACTCATGTATAGTTACGTAGCACTTGTATTTGTTGTTGTTATATAGAACATTGTATGGCTACAAAATAAATAATACAAGAAATATGTAAGAAACTATTTATTGTGTCTTTTTTTTTAATATTGGAAACATTGATTTTGCACAGCATCTTCTTCTGGGAAATTTATTTTGGTACCGTTTAATAACTTACGAGTTTTATCACAATTAGTAACACAACACTTTTTCACAGACATTTCCAATTTAACAATATCCGAATCACAAAAGAAACAAAGTACTGAAGTACAAGCCGTAGTGAAACAAAGTAGTGAAATCGTTATAATAAAGAAAGAAAAACCAAAACATAAAATCTTCTTCTTCTTCTTCTTCATAAATGGCAAACTGTGCCGATGTCGACAATTCTGCCAGTGTCAAGTGCGATGGAAATACGTGGGTTTTATTACACAAAAATTTGAATTGATGATATTAATTGTAGACTGAATGTGGGGCTTTTTGTTGTGGTTAGTATTTACACTGAAACAAGCAGACAAGTACAAATAGATAAGATATGTATTAAATAAATAAATAAGTAACTAATAAGCAAACAATCACAAAAAAATAAAAATCCAGTATTCATAGAAATGAAGGTCAAAGTCTGATGTCATTGGATCGGATAAACAACATCAAGACCTGGAGAAGGTGGGGGATGAAAATGTTAGGAGAGATGAGAAGTTAATAGGGATGGGGATTTTTAGTTCGGTAAGGTGAGAATAGAGATCTAGGGATGGGATATTTTTAGGACGACTGAAGAATATGTGATCTAGATTGCCTTCATCTAAGCCACATTCACATAAGGACGAATCCCGTACCCGAATCTTGTTCAGGAACACAGGTGAGCTGCAGTGACCTATGCGGAGCCTACATATGGTGGAGATGACAGGTTTACATACCTTCTTAAATTTATAGAACCAGGGTTTTGGGGTAATGCTTGGTTGGATTGCGTAGTAGTGACGCCCTTGATGCTTTGAGGAATAATTCCACTCTTCCTGCCAGGATGTTAACAATTCTCTCTGAGGCAGTCTTAAGAGATCGTAATGCTGGTGTGTAAGATGTTTCTGGTCCGACATTGCAGAAGTAGCAGCACTTTTGGCCAGTTCGTCTGCACACTCATTGCCCACAATGCCACTATGGCTGGGAACCCATACCAGTTGAACTATTTTTGAGTTGGTGGAACAATTCAAAAGGGTTTTTTTTATTTCTAAGATCAGCGGACTGTAAAGTTTACTACGAAAGGGATTTTGTAGCAGGGCTTTAAGGCAACTTAGAGAGTCATTGAATATGACTGCCTTGTGGATGTTGTACGAGTCAATGTACAAGCATGCCTCTAAGATAGCAACACACTCGCCTGTAAAAACTGAAGCCTCTTTTGGACACTTATACTGTAAGAGAATTCTGGAGTTTTGGAAGTACACAGCGGCTCCAGTGTAGCTATCATTATTAAGTTTGGATGCATCAGTAAAGAACCTCTCAAACCCATCCCAGTGTTCAGCTAAGTGTGTATTAAAGGTGGAAACAGAAGAGGCAGATTTCTTAGGGATTCCAACATCCAGAAGAACATTCGGCTTAAAACAAAGGACGCTATAATTAAAGGAAAACAGAGGGAGTTTGTCAAATGACACAGCAGAGTTAAAAAAAGTAGAGTAGGAGCGAAAGGATTGTAGAATCAATGGAATTCCCTTATGAGTACAGTAATTTGAGGTAGTACAAATGGAGTCTAATTCTAAGATTTTTGGAAGAAGAGGATGGGAAGATTTACAAACAGATTTTATTATAAAACGTGAAGCGAGAAATTGTCTTCTTATTGATAAAGGTGGATCTGAACATTCCACTTGTAAGGCATTTATAGGGGAGGACTTCATGCAACCAGTAACAATGCGAAGGCACCTAGATTGGACTCTGTCCAGCTTTGCCAAAGCGCTTTTATTGCATGGAATCAGTAAAAATAGCCCATAGTCCAATATACTGCGTACTAAGGCATTATAGGCAACTCTATCGAGTTGAGCTTGAGCGACTACAAAATATGTGTATACGATTCGTATTTGGTTTACGAAAATACGATCACGTCTCTGAATTCCGTCAAATGCTCAAGTGGCTTCCAATTCGCTCTCGCCGGAATACTCATATCCTTATTTTCCTTTATAACATTTTGTTTAATCCCAAAACCCCTTTCTACCTCAAAGAACGATTCAAGTTCCTAAATGACACACACGAAAAATGTCTGCGGTCATCCGTAAGTTTACAACTGGAGATGCCACTGCATTCCACCAAATTTTATGACCAATCCTTCACTGTTGAAGCTGTGCGCTTGTGGAATGCACTGCCGCTTAACATCAGGCAGGCGCAAACATTACATAAATTCAAGAAAATGGTACAGGAATTTTATTCACTTTAGGAGTCCATCACGCTTGAGGGTGTAACGAAACTGTTTCTCTTTTCTATATGTTTATTCATTTAAGAATGCGTATATATATATGTATGTGTATATGTATATTTGCTGGTATAGTATGTAGGTACTTATATATATATAGGTTTATTTATTGTGATATGCATTGTAGATGTAAGTATAAAAATTGTAAATGTCTGTAGATAATATGATATGTGTAGTATATGTAATATGTATAGTAGATGATGATAAACAAATAGTAGGTTCACATATTCAACTACTACTGTCACTCTGCAACTTTTGATCCATCCTAAGGTTACCTGGAAGAAATTGCATTTAGCAATAAGGCCGCCCTTTGTACACTCGATATTTGATCGTTGTGTTCCTTTCTTGAAACTCTGTAATTTAGTGTGCAAATAAAGAGTTATCTATCTATCTATCTATCTATCTATATACTAGTTTCATGGTGTATGGGTGTGCTCCCCAGCTAGGGCCTTTAAAATTGGGATTACACGTTCACATTTTGCGGTTAAATGGTTCATGTGGTGAACGCCAGTCAATTTAGAGTCGAGATATACTCCTAGGAACTTAAATTTGTTTAATAAAGAAATTTCCTGCAGCTGTACTTGAACATCAATCTGTGGCAGAGTCTTCTTTCTTGTAAAAATAACAACCGCACTTTTCTGAGCAGAAAGACTAAGGCCATGATCTGATAGCCACTGCCACAGAGAATTAAGGGAAATAGTGAGTGATGTGGCTGCCTCTTGGATGGAATGGTTCGAAACATATAATGCCAAATCGTCGGCATATTGAAGGATGCTACAATCATTGTTTAGGCATGAGCCCATGTCGGCAGTGTATAGATTGTACAACAACGGACTCAGTACAGAGCCCTGTGGTAAGCCCCTCCAGGTCTTTCTTTGGCCAAACTCTTCACCTAAGGTCCTTAGGACTAGAGTTCTGGACACAAGCATTGCGCATATGCAGTGGATCATCTTAACCGGAATTCTCAGCTGATGCAGTTTCTGCCTGAGAATGGGTATTAAGACTTTGTCATATGCAGCAGATATGTCGAGAAAAGATGTTAGAACAGATGCATTTTGTGACAGAGAAAGACGGATATCAGTTATTAAAACTGCAACACTGTCCATTGTACTGAGCCCTTTGCGAAAGCCGAACTGATAGTTTGGCAGTAGATTCCTTAACTCTACAATCCATTCGAGACGGTTTTTGATGAGATGTTCTAATAATTTAATAAGGACTGATGAGAGGGCGATTGGTCTAAAGCTGTTTGGATCACCAGCATGTTTTCCTGGTTTTAGAATGGGGATAATAATTTGAACTTTCCATGTATCTGGGATCCAACCGTTAGAATAACAGAAATTCAAAATGTTTAAAAAATAAGTTTTTGTACTAGGCTTGGCCTGAACTATGAAAGAATATGGAATGCCGTTTATGCCAGGAGCCGAGTCTCGCACACTGTTGAGGACCATGTTCAGTTCTTCCAGAGAGAATGGGTCGCATTGGGTATCCACTGACTGAAACGGTAAGTCTGGTAAGGTCGCTTCATCGAGTTGTGGGACATACGGGGGGGCAATTCTGTCCAGGAGAAGCTCAGCTGTATTGGGGGAGATAGAGGAAGAGACAGAGGGCGAACAACCAGATCGGAACCGATTTATGTTCTTCCACACCATTGAGGATGGGGCGGATGGGGACAAGGAGGAACAAAATTTAACCCAATCGGCGCGCTTCTTGCGTCGAAGGAGTCTTTTGGTAGAAGCGAAAACGTTTTGGTAGGTGAGTAAATTATGTGTGGTCATATCGGCATTGTATCTCCTTTCGGACTCCTTCCTATACTTGACTGCCCTAGTACATTCACTGTCCCACCAAGGAGGTGACGGAATTTTGCCTTTGCTCGAGTTTTTAATTTTGAAGGAACTGTCTGCACTTGATCTGATTGCCTCTACGAACGCGTCACAACAGTCCATCACCAGGTAACGATCATCCTGGGTTAAGGGTCTAAGGTCTAGTCTGGGGAGAGCATTCACAGAGTTTTCGAGGGTTTGGGAGAAATTTTGCCAGTTAGCTTCTGAAAGGATATATTTTAAAAGGGGGGGGGGGGGGGGGGGGAGATTTTACCAAGTGGGTTGAAGTTGGGAGGGTTACTAAAATTGGATAATGATCGCTACCATGCGACAGATCGGTGCACTGCCAGCTAGCAGCTGCGGCGATGTCGAGTGAGCAAATAGTCAAATCCACACAGCTACTATTTTGACCAGGAACAACTCTACTAGTGGAGCAGCCACTGTTAAGTACGCAGAGGTTCAGATCATCGAGGATCTCCACTAAACCTGAACCGAAAGAGTCGCAGTGTTCAGATCCCCATCTATAGTGATGGCAGTTAAAGTCTCCCATAACCAATAGTGGGCCCTGTAGATCCTGTAAAATCGTTCTCAATGTAGGCAGGAAACTTTGATGGGGGTGAGCTATATAAATAGAGAGCACGGATATGTTACAGATCTTAGCTGCAACCACGCTGATATCCTCAAGGAATGGGGGCAAGGATAGGGGGACTAAGGGGATTTTAGTATTAATAAGGAGGGCAGCACCTCCATAGCCATCAGGCCTATCACATCTAAGAATATTGAAATGTGGGACATGGAAGTTGAGACTTGGTAAAAGCCAGGTCTCAGCGAGAGAAATAGCCAGAGGCTTGAATTTGTTCAACAGGAATATGAGGTCGTGTTTTTTATGGAATACACTCCTCACATTCCATTGTAGAAATACTTTGTGGGACGCCATTTTTGAAATTTGTTAAAATATTGATAAGTGAGACAGCAACGTTGGACGGTATAATAGACTGGGATAGAGATGAATTGGGGGATAGTAGGGAGGTTAAGAGTTGTAACAGAAGATCAATAGTTGAGGATTCAAGGGATGAGTTATTCATAGCACAACCATTAGGTTGTGAAGGTTGGGGAGATTGAGTAATGGATTGCTGTGCGACTTTATCGTAGGAGTGTGAGAGTGGGGATCGAGGTTTAGGTTGGCGAACCACAGTTTTTTTGTAGGACTGTGTGTGCTGGAGGGATTGGGTAGGCTGAGTGGATTGAGAAGGTTGAGGGAGTTGGTTGAGTTGTGGGGTGCTATGCTAGAAAACCTCCCCGTGGTGCACCCTGGAAACGCTGGCGATGGCACTGTTTCCTCCTTGTCCTCTTGGAGGAGAGGATTATCGCCAGCGGCTAATATTCTAGCAGAAGAGGTAGCCGTTCATCGGCTCTCGGGAAAGGCCTGGTCCAGCAGGGCGGGCGTGTCTGCCGGTTGCCCTGCTGGCTCTTCGCTCTTCGGAGCATGGAGGAGGAAACCTCGGTAAAAAACCAGAAGGTGGGGCCCTGTAGGGGCCGCTCTCTCCGCTGATAGCGGTGGAGAAAGGAGGACGGGCTCGGCGTGTACTAACACTACCACCGAGCAGGCAGGGGGACGTAGTCTCCCTGTCACCGTCGGCATATCGTAATCCCGAGAAGAGCGCTGTGGTCAAGTCTCGCGGCTCTGATCGGGGACGAGGGTCTTGGCTTAACCGCCCGGACCGCGAGGATGTAAACCTCTCTAAAAAATTCCCCGAATCCCGTGTTCTGGTGCGTGGCCAGGGGATGCATGGCTGATGGGTAGTTCAGTCGTAAGCGCACTCCCAGCCGGGGCATTTGCGGACCCCTCGGTTGGGCATAAATTTACGCTTGCCCGGGTATTGGGGGATCTCTGCCCGGGTCGACCTTTAGTTCTCCCCCACTCGTGGGTTCAATTATGGCTAATGACAAAGAAATTATTAAAAACAAAGGATCGATCAACAACCAAACGACAAAAAAGGCGAGCAAAACGGCAAATGAAACGGTGGGAAGCAGGGAGTTGAGGAAGACTGGTGGAGTGGATCTGTCGTCCACATCCGCAAATGAGGTGGTGTTGGGAACGCCTATCTCGGTGGGGCTCCCAGTAGTAGTCTGTAGTAGACTGACTGCTGGGAGCCGAAGATCGGAGCGCTTGCGCTCCAAATCTGCCACAACTGGCGAGAGTGGAGGCTCCAGCGAGAGCATGGAGGTGGAAGCGGGACCGAGCGAGAGCCGGAAACGCGAACTCGCGAGGGATGACGAAGACATCCCATCTGTGGAGTCTGGGCCTCCTAAGGGCGGCCGTATAGGGAGGTCGCGTACCCCTGTCCCCGTCCCGTCAGGCTCCGCCTTCTCCAAGGCGGATGCCTACAGACGGGTACGAGCGGACGGCGAGGCCGCAGCGGAGGAGGAGATCGCGGATCTCCTGCTCAAGATTCGGGAGCCGGTGGAGGGAGACGCCCCCCGAGCTCCCGTGTCTGTGCAGGAGAGGGCGAGGGCGGCGGTGGCTATCGTCCAGAAGGTAGCCACCAAGTCAGTTAATCTTAAGGGCTCTTTTGTGAGGGCCCTTAAGGACTCCTCCTCCGCTATGTCGGAGGTCGTGGAGGGCCTAGTAGGCGACGTGTCTCGCCTACAGATGGCCAATGACAGGCTGACGGAGCAGGTGAACGCACTGAGCGCTCAGTTCGCACGCTTCCGGGCGAACCTCCCCGAGCGGGGGGCCCCGTCCACGCCTCAGCCTATCCCTACCGCGACCTCAGGGGTGCCTGACGCCCAACTGCGGTCAATTCTTGACGCGGTTGGGCGTATGCTAGACGGCCGTCTGGCCGGTCTGGAGGCAAGACTGCCCCCTGCGCCGGTCGTGCGCCCCCCGCTCGCGTCGTCGCAGCGGCCTAAGGCCGCTGCTCCGACTGCGCTCCCCGTAGTGGGAGGTCGCGTGTCCTACGCGGCGGCGGCGTCGGCCCCGACTCCACCGGCTCCCCAGGGGCCGAGGAAGGGGGGCCAAGGCACCGGCCCGGGCGCCAGCGAAGGCGCCGGCCCAAGCACCGGCCAAGGCGCCGGCCCAGGTGCCGGCCAAGACGGGGCCTAAAGTGGCGCCGAGGAGTGCAGCGGAGTTCCCTCCGCTCCCCACTCCGACGTCCCTGCCGGGCCCCTCCGCACCTGCCCCCTCCAACGAGGGTTGGCAGGAGGCGAGGGGCTCAAAGAAGTCCCGAAGGCGGGCTAGAACCGGCTAGACCGGTGTGTAGAGACGATCCAGTAATGGATCACGTCTCCAACCTCCTGGTCCAGACGAATCTGAACCACTGTGCTGCGGCGCAGGATCTCTTCCTGCAAACCATGGCACAGTGGTCGATAGGTGTTGCCGTAGTCGCGGAGCCCTATTTTGTCCCTCCCCGTCCAAACTGGATGGGTGACCGGGACGGCTCCGTGGCAGTCGTCGGCTCCACGGCGGCTCAATCCCCGCCCTTGTCGCTAAGAGACAAGGGTACTGGATATGTTGCCGCCGATTGGGGGGGAATCACCATTTATGGTGTATATTTCTCCCCCAACCGGAGTTTGAACGACTTCGAGGTCTTCCTTAACAACTTGGAGGCCTCGATGCGGCGACTAGTGTCTGGGCACGTCCTCGTGCTGGGGGACTTCAACGCAAAGTCCATTGCGTGGGGTTCCCCTGCGACGGACGCCAGGGGCGAAGCCGTCGAGGAGTGGGCGGCGTCGGTGGGCCTCTGTTTGCTGAACAGAGGCTCCACCAACACGTGCGTGCGACAGCAGGGGGGGTCGATAGTGGACCTTTCGTTCGCTACCCCTGCAGTCGCCGCACGAGTAAGGAACTGGTGTGTCCTGGAAGAGGTCGAGACGCTCTCGGATCATTTGTACATCCGATTCGAGCTCTCCCGGTCCCAGGACCCCAGTAGGGGTCACGCGGCGCGGCGCCCTTCCCGCTTCCCGCGGTGGGCTGTCGCCAAGCTCGACAGGGACCTACTAGAGGAGGCGGCCATTATTTACTCTTGGCTGTCTCCACAGGCCCCGACCGAGGAGGTCGACATGGGGGCTGGTCGCTTCTGCGAAGCGCTTACGCAGATTTGCGATGCGGCCATGCCCCGCGTTCGTGGTTGTCGGCCTCCAAGGAAGGAGGTCTACTGGTGGTCCCAGGAGTTGGCGGACCTCCGTGCGGCCTGTGTACGTGCCCGGAGGTCCCTCACCCGTAGTCGGCGACGTCACCGCGGGGTCGGTGAGGAGGTGGACCGGCTTCATGAGGAGTACCGAGAAGCTCGGAAAACTCTGAGGCTGGCCATCTGCCGCGCCAAGGATGCGTGTAGAGAGGAGATGCTGGAGAGTCTCGAGCGTGACCCCTGGGGTCGCCCTTATCGTGCGGTGCGTCAAAAGCTCCGCACGTCGGGCCCCCCCCTTACGGAGACTCTCCAGCCCAGCTTCCTGCAGGAAGTGGTCGAGGGCCTATTCCCGCAGCGGGCGGAGCACACACCCCCGTCGATGGCTGCATCAGCCGAAGACGACGGGGGCAGCGAGGTTGATGTTCCGCCCGTCAGGGAATCGGAGTTGGGGGCGGCTGTTCTACGGATTCGATCCAAGAACACCGCCCCCGGGCCGGACGGGGTTCCAGCCCGAGTGATGGCCCGAGCCCTCGACTACATGTCGGACCACCTCAGGGAAGTGTTGAACGCTAGCCTGGCGTCCAGACGCTTCCCTGAGCGCTGGAAATGCGGGAAGCTGGTCCTGCTGCAGAAGCCGGGACGGCCTGCCGAATCGGTCGCGGCCTATAGGCCTATCGTGTTGCTGGACGAGGCGGGTAAACTTTTTGAGAGGGTGCTCTCTGCCCGCATCGTCCGGCACCTTTGCGAGGTTGGCCCCGATTTGTCGGACGCCCAATTCGGTTTCCGAGCGGGGCGTTCGACGATCGATGCCGTAATGCGCCTTAGGGCCGTGACCGAGGAGGCCGTGAGCTGCGGCGGAGTGGTGTTGGCGGTGTCCTTGGACATCGCCAACGCCTTCAATAGTCTGCCATTCAGCTGCATCAGGGAAGCGCTCCGCTACCACGGAGTGCCAGAGTACCTGAGGCGGCTGGTGGCAGATTATCTTGAGGAGCGAACCGTCATGTACGAGGACCGAAATGGCGTCTTGAGACGCAGGGCCATGTCGTGCGGTGTTCCGCAGGGGTCTGTCCTAGGACCTCTCCTGTGGAACATCGGGTACGACTGGGCCCTACGAGGGCGTCTCCCCCCTGGGCTGGGTGTAATCTGCTACGCGGATGACACCTTACTCACGGCCCGGGGGGCTAACTTCCAGGAGGCGGCGCGCCTGGCCGCCACGGGAGTTTCCCAGGTGGTCGGGCGCATTGAGGCGTTGGGATTACGGGTGGCCCTGGATAAGACGGAGGCCCTATTATTTCATGGGCCCCGTCGTGGTCCACCCGCCGGCGCCTCAATCGAGGTCGGCTCGGTCCTCGTACCGGTCCGGGCCCAGATGAGGTACCTGGGTCTGGTCCTAGACGGTAGGTGGCTCTTCGACGAGCACTTCCGACAGCTTGGTCCGAAGCTGGTGGACACTGCCTCCGCCCTAGGGCGACTTTTGCCCAATTTGGGCGGGGCCAGTGTTCCCACGAGGCAGCTGTACGCGGGGGTTGTCCGGTCCATGGCGCTTTATGGTGCACCGGTGTGGGTGGCAGCCCTGACCGCCCCGAATAGGGCGCGCCTCTGGCGCCCCCAGAGGATATTGGCGGTCAGAGCCATACGTGGATACCGCACGGTGTCCACCGAGGCGGCTTGCGCCTTGGCCGGAACACCCCCGTGGGATTTGGAGGCGGAAGTGCTCGCCGAAGTTTATCGGCGAGTGGCTGACTTCCGGGCGGAGAGCGGATTTCGCCCTCCGCCCGAGGACGTGCGCGAGTGGCGCGAAGCCGCTCGCCGAGCCACCATGGTCAGATGGTCGTTCCGGCTGGAGACTCCACGCGCTGGCTTCGCCGCCGTGGAGGCTCTCCAGCCGGTCATAGCCGAGTGGGCAGGGCGGCAGCACGGGGCCCTTTCCTTCCGGCTGACGCAGGTGCTTTCCGGGCACGGTTGCTTCGGAAAGTACCTGCACTCGGTCGCTAGGAGGGAACTGAGTCCCGCCTGCCACCACTGCGACTGCAGTGAGGACTCGGCCCAGCACACGCTGGCGGTCTGCCCCGCATGGGCGACGCAGCGCCGGGCCCTCACTGCAGTCATCGGAGCAGATCTCTCGCTACCGGCCGTAATTCGCTCCATGGCCGGTAGCGACAGTTGTTTTACCGCGGTCGCAACCTTCTGCGAGGAGGTAATATCGCAGAAGGAGGCGGCGGAGAAGGCCCGGGAGGACGACCTCCACTCGGACCTGATCCGCCGCCGGCGAACCGGGCGGCGGAGGCGCGCTTACCTGCGCCTCATGCCGCCCTGAGTGTGGCCGCGGGTGGACGGGGTGGGTTTCCCCTCCACCCGCATTAGTTGGCCAGCCGCGAGGGGGCGGCGTCCGCGTGTGCCGGACGTCGCCTAAAGAGAGGAAAATCTTGAGACGGGGCCCGCAATAGGAGCGGGCCGGCGCTAGGAGGGGTCCAGAAGGCGATAACTACCTGGACCCCTCCTAAACTGGAAGCGCAAAGAGGGCACACCGTGTGGTTTTAGTCGGTTCGAGTCCGACACACCACCCCGCCGCAAGCCCCGGTGGGGTGACGGTCTGAGGGGATTTCCACACGTTAAAAAAAAAAAAAAAAAAGTTGGTTGAGTTGTGGAGCTTTTAGGATGTCAGCGTATCGGCGTGTTGGAGAGGGAACAACCTTGCTTGCTTCCATGTAGGATATGTTCCTTTCCGCCATCATGGTCTTAATAGCTCTCTGTCTACCATACTCCGGGCAAGCCTTGCTATAAGCAAAGTGGTCACCGGAGCATAGCACACAAAAGGCCTCTCTTTCTGATACCTCACAACCATTACCAGGATGTTCGTGGCCACACTTGCTGCATCTTGGTTTGGACCTGCAGATGGACTCCACATGGCCAAACCTGCAGCATTTCCTACACTGTACGGTTGGGTAAATATATTGTTGAACAGGAAGCGAGTTAAAACAACAGTATACTCTTTTAGGCAGAACCTGGCCATCAAAAGTGAGGACACAGGTTTCCGTAGGTTTCCACTCCAATAGACCTCATGGGGGACCTCATAGATGTTAAAGGTGGGGATGATGGCAGTGTATGAATGTGATGTGAATTTAGTAAGGGGTTTATTAAAAATGAGTTGGCATCCTGAGGGGATGCAAACTGTACTGACACCCTATTACGACCTACTTTTTTGACTCCATCTCTGACCACATTGTTAACTTTATTTTTAAAAAGGAAAACACCTAAAGAGACAGGGTGGAGAGTTGTGCCAGAACCCAATTGGGTCTCCATGCGGGAAACATGCACAATGTAGGGACCAGTATCATTTGTCGTGTACTTGTCACGACATAGCGGGCTTCTTACTTGATTAGGGCTACGTTTCATAGGGGGGGTACTTACCTCATCGTTCACATGTCGTTTACGTGAGTTTGTAGCGAGAGGGCAATTATCTTGGACCGCTGCATTGCAGATCACATTGGCAAACTGTTCTAAGTAGGGGTGAAAGGAGGGGTTACTGGATATGATTCCATATCCAGTAACCCCCTGATAATCGGGAAGGTCGGGCGGTTTATTTCCGTTCATGTTCACTTACCGGTAATGTTTAGTTACAAACAACACACCGTAACCAATAGGACAGCACAAAATAACGAAAAAAAGACACAATAGTCACAAAATCACACAAGAATTCTAGACGCACGTGCTAACCAAACGGACGACGACAGAATCCCAAAACATAAAATCGTAAAAATTGAAAACGGTTTTCTGTTTGACAGTTCATTCAATTGTTTCTAGGGATGCCATATATATCAAAATGATTTTATACTAATTTCAATTTTATTTAGTCGATTTGCAGGTTAAATTTGGATCAATCAACAAATTTTTAACTTAAAAAATGAAAAATACATCAATGTTGCTACTTTCAAATGATTAATAAATTATTAGACTATATAGATTTAAAATTATAATTAATAAAATAAAATGATTCGACTTACTAAACTGTATTGGATCAATCAAATAATCAATGTTTAGTCGTTCAAGATCCCCTCCCTTCGGCTTCCGTCATGAAAAAATACAAATTTCATTGATCCAAATTTAACCTGCAAATCGACTAAATAAAATTGAAATTAGTATAAAATCATTTTAATATTTTGTTGCAAAAGCACACTAATAAATGCCCACTCCGAGACTTGAGCGTGGTTATGTCGTGTCCAAAAGGGCGTAAGTGCGCGGTATAGCACGGCTCATACGCGTTCGCCTCAAATTGTGTTTTAGAACTTGATATAATGGGTATGCAAACAAAAGTTTCCAATTCTTCCGAAAACAAATCTGCTCAAATTGGCTATTTTAGAGTTGGTACAGCGATTATGTCTTTACTTACAGTTAGTGTGTAAGTTGTGAAAAAGATTTCGCACTAATTCCACCGTGTATTCTTCAGGTAAAACACTAAAAACTTTTATATCACGGCGCGTAGTAAAAGCAACTTATCGATTTGTCATTCGGTTGTTCACTCTCAATTTCTCTGGAAGTTTCCTCGTTAACCGTAATATTTCAGCGATTTCCTTAAATTCTTTCTATGTAATCAACGACTTTTTTCCGCCGCGTAAAAAAATTACAACGCGTTTCCGATAAGCTACAGCCTAGAGTCAAGTCATTGATGAGTTATAACATAAGTTAAGCATATGTCGACGGTACCCATCAGAGATCAACCGCTTGTGCGCTTCGGGATCGAAGAAATAGGCTTGTTAATTATACCCTTGTTGAAAAAAAACACCATTATATAGAATTTATATTTATAAAAATAAAAAACATTACCAATTTATTAATATTCTTATTAACCTAATAAACTGAGCTAATTTCTTGTGTTAAGAGAGTGTTTCGAACAGTACAGAATTTGAACCCACCATCGAACGGTTTCAAATCCTAAGTTTATCATAGTTAAAAACTGTTTTTTTTTCAGTTACAGCCTTCGGTCAGGCAATACTGCAATGCCTCGGCTGCATCCTTCCATTCCTCGAATATGATATGATAGATAACCTGCCGTATCTAGTGGCTTATTGCGTGGCGGTCTTCCCGGTGGCCCTTCACCAGGAGATCCTGCATCTGCTATGCTACTACATACTGCCGTTCACCATCAGTAAGTATTGCTTTATTTTTATTATATCCATTGAAAAATTAGAAGGGCTACTAATTTTTTTTAGATTGGTATACCTAGATAGATACACAAATTTATTTTTAAGCATTGGAAATCACTCACTCTCTTCCAGGTATACTCAAACGGACGCACGAATGGCGTAGTGGTTTAAGCGGTCACCTCGCCGCTTTTTACTGCGCTGAGTGTTGTGGGTTCGATCGCCACAAGGGACAACAGTCTGTGATTCACAAATTGTTGTCCTGAGTCTGGGTGTTCTTTGTGTCCGTTTCACGAATGTTTGTAAAGTCCCCCACGATAAAGGAAATATAACTAGTGTGGGAGTTGTCTTTAAAAAAAAAACCGAAATCTCTAGCACATTTTTTATTGTTTTCATAAGTTCTTTGTCTGTACCTCCCAATTCTCGAGTAGACGGTTTAAGAACCTTTGCCGGAACGAGCGTTTTCATTTAAAGTTTAGCCCGCTTAAGTTTGTTGAGTTGGTGTTAGGCTTAAACTTAACGCTTCGGAGCAGCGGAGACATGATGCTACTTGGAATTTAAATTAAAGGCATTTAGATTTAAGATTCGCAGTCGCTTGCACTGAGTGCAGACAAGGATTAGGAGGGTATTGCATCTACATGTCTCGGTTTGTGTTTAGATTCAATGGAGAGAAGCACAGTTTCTTTAAGTTTCAATTTTTTTTAAGGGTGTAAAATTATAAGAATACCAGTATGAAAAAATTAAATAAAAACATTTACTTTTTTATTGTAAGATCCAATATGTGGTAAATAATTTTTATATATATGCTTTATAAAGTAATTACAAATAATTAATAATTAATAAATAATAAAATTAAATTTATAGAAGCGCCATCTAGTCACTAGTTACAACTACACTTGAAGGTACTGTTGAAGTCGATAAAATGTTCTAAGCTTAATGACCGTGCTTTTAACTATGTATATATGTACATAGTTAAGGTAGGTTTGTTTCCTTGGCTGACACCGTAATTGTAACTACATTATATTCATTTCATTTGCTTAGGAGATCTCAAAAAAATATTTCGATCGTTGTTTGTTATTCATAGGTATATGTTGAGTTAGATTTGAAGTGGGTAGGTACCTACCTTCTTGCGTGGTAAACACATAGATCGTACCTACATATTAATGAGTAGAAAAAGTATGTTGATTATTAAGTTGTAGAAGAATATGCAGTTATTTTTTTACTTTTTAGTAATAGTTTCTATTGGAATAGTGTTTTTTGAAGTCGGTTTTTTTTTGTTAAAATTTTTTAAAGTTCTCATTTCTAATGAGTATAGCTGGTCTCTGAGAAAACGGGTTCACAAGTTCATACCAAAACCAAGATTATACCTATGTTACACTTTTCTTTGAGATACTGATTCATAAATTTATCTAAATATCATGAAATAAAACTAAACTTACCTGGGTTGTTTGAGTGCTGGAAGACCATCATGATGATGGCCGCCACCGACTGCGATGCCTGGCTCTTTTCTTCCATTCCAGCATATCTGCAAGCTACACATAAATATAAAGTCAGACCTTTTCTTTTCCAGAAAACAAGCCGGTTCTTGCCTACTTTGAAAACGTTTCAAATTGACCGCGCATGTATGAGCCTCCCTCATTCCTCTTGTGTTGCAGGCCTTCATGGGCGGCGGTAGTCACATACCACCAGGTGACCCGTCTGCTCCGTTTGCCCCCCTCCCTTTTTTTGCCCCCTATGCCAAAAATATCCTATAATGGTATCGGAAGATCTATAAGTTGTAAGAATAGCAGCAAACCTAGGTTTGTTTGTCTGTATATCCTAGATATAAAATAATGTAAAAAGATAAAATGAACGTTTTACTTTATTTTTCTTGATACAGTTCTATGCGTACAAAGCGAAGAAACTGTGCTTCTCTCCATTGAATCTAAACACAAACCGAGACATGTAGATGCAATACCCTCCTAATCCTTGTCTGCACTCAGTGCAAGCGACTGCGAATCTTAAATCTAAATGCCTTTAATTTAAATTCCAAGTAGCATCATGTCTCCGCTGCTCCGAAGCGTTAAGTTTAAGCCTAACACCAACTCAACAAACTTAAGCGGGCTAAAATTTAAATGAAAACGCTCGTTCCGGCAAAGGTTCTTAAACCGTCTACTCGAGAATTGGGAGGTACAGACAAAGAACTTATGAAAACAATAAAAAATGTGCTAGAGATTTCGGTTTTTTTTTTTAAAGACAACTCCCACACTAGTTATATTTCCTTTATCGTGGGGGACTTTACAAACATTCATGAAACGGACACAAAGAACACCCAGACTCAGGACAACAATTTGTGAATCACAGACTGTTGTCCATTGTGGCGATCGAACCCACAACACTCAGCGCAGTAAAAAGCGGCGAGGTGACCGCTTAAACCACTACGCTATTCGTGCGTCCGTTTGAGTATACCTGGAAGAGAGTGAGTGATTTCCAATGCTTAAAAATAAATTTGTGCATCTATCTAGGTATACCAATCTAAAAAAAATTAGTAGCCCTTCTAATTTTTCAATGGATATAATAAAAATAAAGCAATACTTACTGATGGTGAACGGCAGTATGTAGTAGCATAGCAGATGCAGGATCTCCTGGTGAAGGGCCACCGGGAAGACCGCCACGCAATAAGCCACTAGATACGGCAGGTTATCTATCATATCATATTCGAGGAATGGAAGGATGCAGCCGAGGCATTGCAGTATTGCCTGACCGAAGGCTGTAACTGAAAAAAAAACAGTTTTTAACTATGATAAACTTAGGATTTGAAACCGTTCGATGGTGGGTTCAAATTCTGTACTGTTCGAAACACTCTCTTAACACAAGAAATTAGCTCAGTTTATTAGGTTAATAAGAATATTAATAAATTGGTAATGTTTTTTATTTTTATAAATATAAATTCTATATAATGGTGTTTTTTTTCAACAAGGGTATAATTAACAAGCCTATTTCTTCGATCCCGAAGCGCACAAGCGGTTGATCTTTGATGGGTACCGTCGACATATGCTTAACTTATGTTATAACTCATCAATGACTTGACTCTAGGCTGTAGCTTATCGGAAACGCGTTGTAATTTTTTTACGCGGCGGAAAAAAGTCGTTGATTACATAGAAAGAATTTAAGGAAATCGCTGAAATATTACGGTTAACGAGGAAACTTCCAGAGAAATTGAGAGTGAACAACCGAATGACAAATCGATAAGTTGCTTTTACTACGCGCCGTGATATAAAAGTTTTTAGTGTTTTACCTGAAGAATACACGGTGGAATTAGTGCGAAATCTTTTGCACAACTTACACACTAACTGTAAGTAAAGACATAATCGCTGTACCAACTCTAAAATAGCCAATTTGAGCAGATTTGTTTTCGGAAGAATTGGAAACTTTTGTTTGCATACCCATTATATCAAGTTCTAAAACACAATTTGAGGCGAACGCGTATGAGCCGTGCTATACCGCGCACTTACGCCCTTTTGGACACGACATAACCACGCTCAAGTCTCGGAGTGGGCATTTATTAGTGTGCTTTTGCAACAAAATATTAATATAGTTTTATATGTATTTTGTACCAGGGCCTTTATTAGCGTGTCCTTTAAAACTAAGTTTTAATTACCATCTACATTAATCTGAGGCACAGTTGGTGATTATAATGTCGCTCCAACGAACACCCTCTAAAACACCTATCACATTTACTATAGGCCATACCCAGTCAGAATCGGATTTGAATTCGTTACAACTTAGCGCCTCCTTTGTAAATATAAACCGAAACAAGCGCCCGCGCCATACCCAATCGCCTGGAGAAGAAGACCACGATCTCAAGCAAAAAATAGTGGCGCTGTTGTTGAATGGTTGGAAATCAGAACTTGATAGTAAATTCAAAGACATGTGTGCCAGACAAAACTCGCTTATTGCTAAAATCTCCACCGAAATTTTAGAGCTGAAAACACAAACCTTTAAAATTAAGGAATCAAACGACGAAATAGTGGCCTCAATGTCCTTTATTAACAAGCAGTACGAGGAAATAAAATCTGGTCTAGACTGCCTGCAGAAAGAAAGGCTAGAACAACGGAAGTGCTTGGAGAATTTAGAAAGAAAAATGCAAGATCTACAATTAAAATCACGATCATCTAGCATTGAAGTAAGAAATGTCCCTCCGAAAGATAAAGAAAACAGTGAAGATCTCACTAACACTGTTAGTAACATTGGTCAGGCTGTCGGAATTCCGATTTATGCAAAGGATTTAAGAGATATATATCGTTTACCAGGTAAGGTTGGCGAATTTAACATTAAAAAGAAAACCGTGGAAGATAAGCTCAACACAGAATTAATAAACATCCCAGGAAAACGACAACCAGTATATGTAGCCGACTACCTTCCTATGAGCTCCAAAAACTTTTTCATGCAGCCCGAGAATTCGCCAAACTAAACAAATTTAAATACTGCTGGACTTCAAACGGTAAAATCTTTCTTCGTAAAGAACAAGGCGACAAGCAAATCCTAATTTCTTCGGAACAATATCTCTTGGACTTAAAGAAAAACTTGTGACTAACTTATGGTACCTTATTAACTTTTCTTTACTTTGTTTGTTTGTTACTTTCTCTTTTTAAATACCGTGTCAATATCCATGTATGTCATCAGCACAAATTCTTTAAAAAACAATTGTAAGATTATTTGTAATTCTTTTTATCAAATTAATTTTAAAAGGACCAAATCAATGACATATACCAACACACACCCGAATCACACATATCACACTCCCGCACCTACATACTATACAAGCACAACTCTAAGCACACACTCACTACTACATCCATACACCCCACATATTCTATAATCAATGGCCAATATAAACAATATCAACACAGAATATCAACATAAAAAAAGATCTAGAAAACGTTGACTTTACAAATGTATTAACGACAGACGACGCAAACTTGGCAACCGAAACTCTTATATCTACAGTCTCGAATATCATACACAATAACACAATAACCAGTACAGTAACTAGAAAATACATAATCCTTAAACCATGGATATCGCCAGGACTACTCCGTTGTATATGGCATCGAGATCAACTACACATAAAAACTAAAAAAGCACCAGATAACATGACCGCTAAACTAATCTACACGCGCTATAGAAATTATTGCAACCACCTCTTACGTAAACTGAAAACAGCCTATGAAAAAAGCCTGATTGACAAAGCTGGTAAAGATCCAAAAGCTCTCTGGGCAGCAATAAAGAACATAACAAGCGCCCAAAAAGCTAAAGTTAATCCTACGGAACTCCTTCAAATAAACAATGACCCTGAAACGTCTGTAAATCTTGTATGCAACTTCTTTACAAGTATAGGACAAAATCTGGCCGATGGAGTTCTCACCTCTGCAGCTGTTCAAAACAGCAATCCGGAAACACATAGTGCTATTAATCTGGCCTCTCTTAATAGCCCTGTAAACTCAATCAGTATTATGGAAGTAGACGAGCATGACATTGAATCCATAATACTGCAACTCCGCACTGACTGTGGCACAGGCTGGGATGGCATCTCATCACAAGTAGTAAAACAGTTTCGCCACATTTTAATGCCCCCCATTACCCATTTATGCAACCTCGCAATAAACACTGGAACATTTCCAGATATACTTAAAAAAGCGATAATACACCCGATCTACAAGAGTGGAGACAGAGACTGTGTCAGCAACTACCGCCCGATAGCTTTGCTATCCTGTATCTCAAAAATTCTAGAGAAAATACTCAACCGAGCACTCAAGGCATTTCTGAAGAAATTTAAAATACTATCTGATAATCAATACGGTTTTCGCTCAGGTTACTCTACTGAAGATGCCGTACTTGACCTGACAACTGCAATTGTGAAAAACTTGGACAATAAAAATAAATGCTTATGTATATTTCTACATCTCTCTAAAGCATTTGACACGGTCTCTGTCCCCATCCTCCTAGCTAAATTGGAGAAGTTAGGCATACGAGGAAATGCATATAACATTATCAAAGACTACCTAGCCAATAGAAAACAACAAGTCAGAGTAGGTAATGTGGATAGTGATGAGGCTACACTGTCCTACGGTGTTCCACAAGGGAGTATATTAAGTCCGACACTTTTCCAGCTCTATATAAATGATCTCTGCCAAATCTCCCTCCGAAACACTAACATCTTTACGTATGCAGATGATACGGCAATTTTTGTCTGGGGACCGGACTGGAACACCGTTAAGGAAATAGCTGAGTATTCTTTATCCAAAATTATGAACTGGCTTGCAGACAACTTGCTGACGTTAAACCTCAAGGTTAGCGAATTTTGAGCGACAAATGGAGGGTATCGCCACTCAAAAAACGAGTTTAACGTACGCGGACAAACTTAAGCTTCGATTACCACCTAAATCTGCTCCGTGCCCGGTACCTACTGAAGCGCGCTTTTCTAGGCCTTGTGTTATTGCCTATCCCACTACGGAACGCTTAGCGGACTATGCGACCTCGTCAGCAACAAAACAAGCTCTCATGAAGGCTATTAAACCGAGCGATGAGGGATTTCAAATTGTAAACGTTAAAAAAACCTCTAAGGCGTCGTGTTACGTGTAGCTAACGAACGGCAGCTTAAGAAACTGGAATCTGTGGATGCCATTAAATCAGTAGGGTTGCGCTTAGAAAAACCGAAAGGCCGTAGGCCCCGTATAATTGTAAAAGACGTACCCGGTTCTATGGAAGATCGTGCCTTCCTAATAGCCTTATACCGTCAGAATATCAAGGACGAATTAAAATTAAGTGAGAACGATTTTATTAAGTCAACCAAAATTGTTAGGCATCGTAAACTAGAAAATGGGCGTCAATGGATAGGCTTAGAATTAAAGGCAGCAGTTCGGAAACATCTAGCCAACACAAAAGATAAACTTTATATAGACTGGGCCACATGTAGATTCATAGACGATATAGAAGTAGTTCGTTGCTTAAATTGTCAGCAATTCGGTCATGTACAAAAGTTTTGCACCATAAAAACCACTTCTTGTGCTAATTGCGCCGCCGCACACGAAACGCGAGCTTGTCCAGATAAAGACACACCAGATTTTAAGTCCACGTGCGCACAGTGTAAGCGGTTCAAAAAACCATCTGACCATCGATGCGGCTCATACGACTATGCCACATACAAATTAAAACTGGAACAACTAATATTAAATACCAATTACTGAATAGTTTAACTTAGTTTAAAAAAAAAAAAAAAAAGTTTAAAGAGTAACTTACTAAGTAATGAATAATATTTCGATAGGCCAGTTAAATCTTCGTAACGAGAAAATAGCTACATCAGAATTAGACCGTTTAATTTTAGAACAAAAGTTAGATATTGTCCTTTTACAAGAACAATATCAGAGCGCTCACTTGCGTCGTAATGTAGTACAGCTTGACTGCCGTTCGCAGGCTGGGATATATGTTGCAAGTTCTAATTTTACGGTAACATCTTTGCGTAATCTTATGACGTCACACTGCGCCGTTGCTGAGATCTCATCCTCTACCTGTAAGGTTTACGTAGTGAGCTGCTATTTTCAATATTCACATCCTATTGATCCTCACTTACATCACTTACGTTACGTCTTGCAGTTCCTCGTGGGACATAAAATTATCATTGGCGCTGATGTCAATGCGTCATCTTCATTATGGTATGGCAAGTTGCGTTCAACCGACACGGTTCGACGTTGTGCGGTTGAAGATTTCATTGCGGAAATGAATCTTATTATTCACAATACCCCCTATGCACCACCAACTTTTTGCAACCCAATGGGTGAGTCTTCTATTGACGTGACGCTTACGCGCGGCGACGTCTCGATATCCGGATGGCGTGTCCTTCCGGACGCATCCTGTAGTGATCACCGCTTGATCGTGTACGAATTCATACCAAGGGTTGCACAGGATACACAAAGGGCTCCCTATAATTTTAGATATAAAACTAAAGGTGCGAACTAGGCTTTGTTTGGTTCACTCTTTGCAACTCATACCAAAGACTTCAGTCGCAGTAGTTTATCAGCTGAGGAAAGCGCAGAAATACTATCAGAAACATTTACATACTGCGCTGATGTAACTATTGGTCGCGGATCTATCACTAACACTCGTAGATGTGATTGGTGGAATGATAGATTAGCCGAACTACGTAGAAGCTACCGGAAAGCTCGTAGAAAGCTCTGTAGTGGGACCTGGCAACTCTAAGAGCAATGAGGGCATTATTGTATGTTTTTTAATAGGTTATTAACCTATTAAAAAACATAACGTAACAGGAGATTTGTACAATAATGCCCTCATTGCTCTTAGAGTTGCCAGGTCCCACTACAGAGCTGCTGTGGAAAAATCCAAGGGAAACTTAATTCTGAAACTTGTTGGAAAACTCGATAGAGAGGGCCCGTGGTCACCTTTGTATCACGAATTTAAGGCAAATAGATCAATCGACCTTGCATACATACAGAACATCAAAATTAATAACAGATATACCACAGGAGTAGAACAAACAGCAGAATATCTTTTAGACTCACTCGTACCTGACGATCGACCGGAAAACGACACTGATCATCACCGACAGATCAGGCAGTGGGCCATCGAACCACCACTGTCTCCAATGTCTGATTTACCATCTTCAGACGAATTTCTCGGTATCATTAGATCCTTGCCGCTAAACAAGGCTTCGGGCGATGATAAAATATCTAACAAAATGATAAAAGAAGCTTGTAAACTTTCGGGTGACACGATTTTCACTGTCTTTAAACTTTGCATTGCTGAAGGAATATTTCCTCGTATATGGGGGTGCGGTAATATTCGTATAATACCAAAAAGTGGCGACAAGCCACCGGATGATCCTAAATCCTACCGACCAATCACATTATTACCATCGTTAGGAAAGCTTTTAGAATGTCTTGTAGTGCCCCGGCTTCTGCCAGGTGGAGTCAAATTTCATGATAGACAATTTGGATTTACGTTGGGTAAATCGACAACTGACGCTGTTATATCGGTTAGAAAGTTTGTCACAGAGTCAACATTTCAATACGTGCTGGCTATTTTCTTAGATATATCTGGCGCCTTCGACAACGCATGGTGGCCCATGCTGTTGCTGAAATTAAAATCACGGGGGTGCTTTAAAAATATTTATTCCCTTATCTCTTCGTACTTTTCACAAGGTACAACTAAACTAAGACTTGGTCATCATTCTGTGTCGAAGGCGCTTACAATGGGATGTCCTCAGGGATCGGTGCTAGGTCCATACTTGTGGAATATCGGCTTCGACGATTTTCTTGCGATACCAATACCATCCAGATGTACTCTGAACGCGTATGCTGATGACGGCTTATTACTGGTGGAATCTGATACTAGGGCGGGGCTTGAGAGATTAGCCAATAGATGTTTGAACTTGATATCTCAATGGGGTGAACGTAATCGCTTAACTTTTGCACCCAACAAAACCTTCCAGCTACTTTTAAAAGGTAACCTCAAATCACCGCCGAGCATTAGATTTGACAATGTCACTGTAAAAAATAAAACTACAGTGTGTTATCTAGGATTAGTTTTAGAAAGAAACTTTTCATTTATCGAACATATTAAAATAGTTAATGAAAAGTCTAAAAAGAGTTTCTGTGCATTGACAAGGATATCAACTGCGACATGGGGTCTATCATTTAATACATTAAAGATCATATACGGAGCTACTTATTTAGGTTCTATGTGCTATGGTGCACCTGTATGGGCCGATAGGGCGACCGTAGGCGCTGTCCGTCGCAAACTGTTACAAGGCCAACGACTTGCACTGATATTCTTGTGTAAGGCATATAGGACGGTTAGCACTGAGGCTTTGCCGGTGTTGGCGGGTGTGCTTCCGGTCGATCTCGAGGTGCAGAGACGTGCAGCCATGTACTATTCAAGACAACAAAACATGGAATGCGATTTTTTGGGCGCGCGGGATCGCGGTAAAATTACAAGATTGCTTCAACAGCAGCCCGATGTCTATAACGACCTCATAGACGAAATGGCAACAACGCTGGGATGAATCATCCAAGGGGCGCCATCTTTACCAATTCTTTCCATCTGTTCGCGAACGGTTGTCGAGGATATGGCTTGAGGTGGATCACTGTGTCGCTCAATTTCTTACGGGTCATGGTAACTTTAAGAGTAAGCTTTATTCATTTAAATTAGTCGAGTCACCATTGTGTCAATGCTCAACACCTAACTCTCACTATGAACAGTCTGCTCATCATATCCTCTGGGAATGTAGTCTTTGGTATAATGAACGTAATATAATTCTGAATAGCTTGCAGGTGACATCTGGGGCGGTATACTATGGGGATCTTGTGTCATCTAGGGTGAATTTCCGTGCGTTTAGGCGATTCTGCCATACATATTATAGAAATCAAACATAGCTCACGTAGGACCCGTAATATTTGTGGCCGTGGTGCTTCCCTGTTTAAAAGGGTGTATGCCCATTTTACTTCATTTTGTCTCCCGCTTTGCTGAGGAGGGAAGTGGATTTACTGTACTTCCAACTCCTCCAATTTTCTTCTGATTAATTTCGTTGCGGGTTCCAAGACAGTTTAATTTCTTCCTGGGACTTCCCGAGTGTCATAACTCGGTGTGTTCGTGGGTCACTGCTGTGGATCCTGTTGTACAGGAGTTACAGTGGTGGGCGTGTGGGTGGGATTAGTCCAAAAAAAAAAACCTCTCCAAAACGTATTATGTTGCCTTCTCGATCACGAAAACTAACTCCCCACCACAAAACTTCTCAATCACTGCCCATACTTGCCTTTCCCAGAATGCCTGCACATGTCAACAAATCGATCGAGCTGAACATGTTATGTACCTGGGAGTGTATATTGATAGTGGACTGAGGTGGGACAAGCAGATACACACAGTCACCTCCAGAGTGAGGAGACAAATACACATATTCAAATCACTAAGAGACTGTGTTCCACTAGAAAAGCTAAAACTTATTTATTTATTTATCTTTATGCACTTTTGTACATCGGCGGACTTAATGCCCAGGGCATTCTCTCCCAGTCAACCTTTGGGTGATGTAGAAATCTTGTAAGGTAGGTGCACAGAGGTTACATCATAATATCAAATGTACAATGAAAATATATACGGTTCACTACATATACAAATATATACACACATACTACACTTACACATCATAAATACGCATAGATACATATACATATATATATATATATATATATATATATATATATATATTTATATAGATACATAGACATATCTTATTCGTACACTATGAAAACCTGAATATGAGGTATACTTAACTATGGATTAGACCGTTCTGCCATTTCTTTAAGAAGGAGAGCATGTACCTTCTTTTTGAATGTAAAGCGGTTTGTTTACATCCTGATTTCGAGCGGGAGCGCATTCCAGAGTAGTACTGCTTGAACAAAGAACGAAGAGTTCACGAAGTCGGAGTTGTGAGAGGGACATTAGAGAAGCAGATTGTTATCTGAGCGAAGGTTTCTGTCATGATTGCTAGACAGGTAACGTAAGTAGGGAGCAAGGTAAGTAGGTGAGGACGGTGAATTGAGAAATGCAAATAGAGAGGTAAGTGCGCGCTGTTTGCGGCGGAGGCGAATAGGCAACCAGTTTAATTGGGAACGCAAAGCAGACACATGGTCATACTTCCGAAGATTGAAGATGTATCGAATGCAGTTATTGAGAAGACGGTCAAGCTTATTTAGAAGATCTGCATTCAGGTCGAAATAACACACATCACCATAGTCAATTATTGGCATTATTAAGGACTGCATGAGCGTAATTTTAGTTTTAGGAGGTAGGAAATTCTTGAGTCGATACAATGTTCGCAAATTGCCAGTTACTTTCTGGCTCACGCTAGTAATTTGAGCTCGCCAATCGAGGAATGAATCGACAAGTAAGCCCAGGTCTTTGACTACCGGGCTGAATGGAATAATTAAACCATTGTAGACGACCGGTAGGATAGAGGCAGTATCCAATCTGCTCATAATCCGTTTGCTGCCTATTATGATTGCCTGACATTTGGTCGGATTAACTGACAGTCCAAATCTCATCGAAAAGGATTCTATGACCTCCAGATCCCGATTGACCTCGTCAATAGCCCGCGTTACGTCCTCTACCCTTGTCTGTGAGTACAGCTGCAGGTCATCAGCATACAGGTGATACTCACACTGAAGATGTTGAGTTACGAGGTTAATAAATATAGAGAATAAGAGAGGAGATAAAATTCCGCCTTGTGGGACGCCAGCGTGGAGGTCGCACCAACTTGATGATAAGTCATCAACACGAACACATTGCTGTCGCCCCTGAAGATAGGTGGAGAACCATTCCAGTGTCTCAGCAGGAACCATAAGATGGGATAGGATAGATAACAGGATTTCGTGATTGACAGTATTAAAGGCATTAGAGAAGTCAACAGTCTTATAGATACTCCACCGAAAAATTATACACAGATTGCAAAGTGTTATCAGTTCGACAGCTCTTTGTGCTCAAGTCCACCATGAGAAGACATCGAAGTGTCCCACGTCCCGATCCAGGTAGACGCAGCGGGATGTCTCTATGCCCACGCATTCCCTGCAAAACATCCTTTGCCAGAAGACAATTTAATAGCATAAGCATAAAATTATACAACGAGATACACAAGAAACTCAACATTGCAGGACTAAACAACCACAAACTCAAAACCACTCTTACAGACTGGCTTCTAAAAATGGATTATAACAAAACTGAACAACTACTGACATACATTGCGTAACATACACACAAACATCATCATATACAAGCACATAACTCATATACGAAAAAAAAAAAACAAAATCACACACATACTTTTATACAAACACCCATACTAACACACACACACACACACACACTCACCTATACACATACCCACTCAATAGCAATTGGTCCACTTATGTAATATCATTTATTTACCCCTTGCATACAGCGACCACGTTCACTTGCACGCACAAAAATTGTAAGTTGTAATAGATAGTTGTAATTTATAATACACGACTGAAAACTGTCACCCAAAATACAAGCCTTCGCTTAGTTTGGGAGACAGTATCAGTACCTAAAGCTCAATACCTTTAATTGTGTCAAATTATAAGTGTGAACCCTTGGGAACTGTATAATTTTTGTGACAATAAAGCTTATTATTATTATTATAAATTGTGACGGTTTTTTCGAGTACACAATGCTACTAGTTATTACTTCGACTTGAAGTTCAGCTAAACAGGTGACTTGTCTTTATTATCTTCACGTATTTCTCTAACCACGAATTATTGTATATTATGTAACACGAACATAGTCTTGATAAAAAGTCCAGAATGTTCGGGAAAGTAGTCTGTTAAGTCTCGTTGAAAAGTATTGTAGCTTCGATAGAAATCTAAAGCCTCTAAATCAAAGGCTTCTTCTTTGAAGAGACCCGTCGAGCTCGGCAGCAAAGCTATAAATAGACCTCTAGAAACTAGGAGACGTCCGACGTTAGCGGATGTTGGGCGTTACCGGACGTGGGCGTGGTTTGGATGGAGGATGCGCAGTTGCCGATCCTTGCACGGGCTCGATCGATCGAGGTCCCGAGTGTGGGTGGCGCGCACGCCATTTTGTGAACCCTGGGAGACAGCTCTTTTTTGTTCTAGCTATAAATAGAATTATCTAGAAATTTCATGAAATATCTACCTATATTTTTGTTTTAAGGTTTTAAGGGTGATAGAAATTTCAAACTAAAACGAACAGTTGTAAATACTGTTAGATATCTAATAGAAGCGGAAATAATTTATATAATCTAAAACATGATGATGAACGAAGAAAGCTCCCATAATAAGTAAAATAACTTCAAAGTTTCATATGTCACGCATGATGGCAATTTTATTTTTGCCATTGCAATATGAAACATAATGTTACAAGCACCGCACCTTCTCCTTTTAAACCACAAAAAAATGTTGCCCATCAAACCGTGAAACGTAAGATTGGGCCTATAGAAAGTGATACTTTGACACGTGTTTCGCCTCTACACACGACATTTTTAATATAAATTCAAATTAGGTACTATCCACTTACGACTAAAATATGAACCCGCTCTCTGTTCCACCGGCGCATGAGTGAAGTACGACTGAGATTAAACGAAGACAATTTTAAAAGCTCTGCAGACAAAGTCTTGTTTTTAAAATGTATGTAGTTATAGGCTTAAATTTAAACGTTATCCTTGTGGTGACGGATTAAGAATACGGATTATCACGACCAATATACATGCCACGGGTGCCGTGAGAGATGACAAAAGAAGCACACTGGACATCAGCACTGCAACAAGAAAGGAAAACACACAAACCCAATACCAACTCCATCAGGTACAGTAGGCTCTTTTCTAAGGAGAGGCCAATGTTCAGCAACTGACCGTTGATGATGAACGTCAAAATAATATTTAAATTTAAAGATCGGTATACTAAGTTGAGGAAAACTTTAAGTTAAACTCAACTAACTAACTAAAGAATCTAACTAAGTAAGTAGTGTTATCTTACCTGAATGCAGACGTCCAGTCTCGATGAATTTAAGAATACGACTGATTAAATAAACAATTTGATAAGTATGTCTGCGTAGGTAGAGATCGATTCATCACCTACGAACCCCTATAATGATTCGTTACTATGGCAATAAGTAGCCAATTATTAGATTTCATTCTGTTCACGTGCTCATAAAATTTTCCATGTTATTTTGCTCGTATTTTCCCGTTAAACGTAGTCGGTCCATATAAATATTTTAACATTTCAAAGGAATTACACGGTCCGGATAAAGAAACCTTAAGAATAGCGTCCTTTGATACCCACTCTATGTAACATTGAAAGGGAAAATACCGTTTGATAGTGAAATAAATAACTTTTGATTTTTTGTTTCCAAGGATGGATCTTGAAACGCAGCGAGGATCGACAGCATGGTATGAGGCAATAGGTGCCTAGTGCTATTGCGATGTTGCTTTTAAACTGACCGATGCCCGATTAATCTTTGTCTGAATATATCTACGTACTAAATAATCGTTGATAATTTAGAAGTCCGACGAGCAGCACCCGTTCGCCTTTGTTTCCGGAAAACACTTTTAATTTAGTTAGTAGTTTACAAAAGAAAAGAATGTCGATATTGAAATTTATTAATATTTATACGCAATCATTGAAAATTAATTTAAAATAATACAGAATACAAAGGTTCTACAAAAACCATCTAACTCCGCAGCGCGATTATAAAAAAAAAAAAGAGTCCGTGTTTGTGCGCAGTCGCTTCGGGCAGACCGGCGCAGTTTGGATACCTGCTAAAATGTAAAATGGCCGCCGAAGCTTACTTTACCCCACCCTTACACGTTCCTCCCTTCCCACATATCTCTACCCTTTGTCTGGCGCAAGTACCTACATTTATATTGATCGATACCTATATATAGTGTTTTAATCGTGGTGAATACGAAATTGTATTATATTTAACTCGCGGCATTTTATTTCGTAGCTAAACAAATAATATAACACACCTCCTATGCTCAAAAAGATTACCCTGTAAACGCATTACACAAAAAAAGATGGCATCTGGAGGCGATTGATACACAAAAACAATATGGCCGCCAATGAAAATTTTCTTTTGTGCCCTTGCCTGGAAAACACGTAAATATCGACGGTTAACGGCCAAAAAGGGATAAGCGACACTTTTAGCTGAAATGAGTTATATACATATTTGGAATCAGCAGATTTTTCTGCGTTGATTGGTACCAGTTTCATGGTCCTGGGACAAACTTTTTGGAGGTTAGGCAATTGAAAAATTGAAAAATTTCATTAAATTTAAAGTCCTAAACGACAGGTTTATTGATGTTTTTTTTTTTACAATGGTAGTTGGTCATATTTTATATTTTCGCAATTGACCATTATGCTCTTTAGGCTTTCATTAAAATATTGATATTTGTTCGTTGACCGAATTTAGCTAGAAATATTTATTGCAAAAAAGTTCATTAATCCAAAAAAAACACATATTTTCCATTATTGTTGTGGCGGTTAGTACTATTTTACTAAATCATTACAAACATTCTGAATGGCGCTTATCTTAATTTTCCCTCCCAAAAAAATACCCATGTCTGTCGGTTAGATAAATATAATAAAATTTTAATAGCCACTTAGGCCAATAGGTTTTCGAATATTTGGCACTTATCTTGTGCGCGCAAACACAAAGCTCTCGGTTACACTATAATAGTTATCCCCACTAAACACGTTGCCAGGCCGTGCGATCATTCAGTGTTCTGTGATACGTTGCCCAACCGCCACGCGTGCGTGCGAGTGTTTTTAGCGAGCAGTTTCGTAAACGGTAAGTTTATTTCTTTTTTAATTATGAATGCTTTAAAATTATATTACCCAGAAAATGAAATACTTACTGAACTTGTGAATGCGATGTAAAAAAAATACGTGTTATGGGTAGTTATTATTAGAAATATTGTGTTATTTTCAAAGAAGTTAAGTACCTAATCTCAAACAAAGCAGGAACTTGTACTATACAAACTAGATAAATAATAATAAATTGTACTTATCTATATTAATTAAAAATACAATATTTCTAATAATAACTATTAAGTCGTTACTAGTTTTTTTGTTAATAGGTAGGTACATACATAATTGATAGAAAAAAAATCATCACACAGAACAAATAATCGTGTTTATCACACCGACATTTGTTCAAGGTGGGTATCGAATCCATAACCTCACGTTTCGCAAGTCGGTTGTTCGTCGACTGTGCCCCGAAGGGTGTTGAAATTGTTATTTCATCCTGTAGTGCATCCACAGGTGTTTATATTCAAGCGCTTTCATTTTTGTCGTTTTCATCTGGCATATTATGAATAATGTGGGCTAATGGTTGTATGGTTTACTCGTATAGTTGCTATTGTTACCAGTGACTTATTGCTTGACTTATTGCTTACTTGTCAAGGAAATTAATTTTCTATACCATTAATAGCTTAACTCTGTGTTTGAGGACTGCCTACTGTTTGAGGTGAAGGAACATTAGTTATAAGTGCATAATAATAATTTATCTCGATAGCTATATTACCTACCTGGCTACTAGGTACCTATCTAGCTACCTAATTACCTACCTGCCTTTCAACCCACCTACCTATCTATCTATCTATCTACCTGCCTGTCTGCTTGCCTACCTACCTACCTATCGACCTGCCTCTCGACCGACCTACCTACCTACCTACTAACCTATCCAGAAAAACAATGTTTCAGGTCGGTACCGATAACATTATTTGTTCTAGTTACTTACCTAAAACTCTTTTTAATGCTTGCTTATACTAATGCTAATACTTGTTTTTTTATATTTTAGGAGAAGATATGGCTCAGAAACAACGAGCATGTGATATTATCGGGCAGGCATTACGCAATTCACAACAAATAAAGCTTCAGAAAATTCGAAAAAAAATCTATTTTGATGTTCAACCAGACGAGGACATAAATAGGTACAAACAGAATTCATTTTCTAAAGTCTCAAATGATGTCAAAGATTTTGATGTTAATGAAAACTCTGAACCTACTTCATCATCTAACTTAGATGATTTAAATCAATCAAAAAATTATTTACTTGGAGATAAAAATGATGGATGTCATCATTTTTATCTCCAAGTAAATAATTTTTTATCTCTGTAATATTATCTCTGTAAACGTAGCTGTTTCACCAAAGCCTGAAAAACAATTAGAAAAAAATAGAAAAATAGAAAATAAAAATAATTAGCGATGAAATTATAAATGTACCACTATCTATAAAATCTACATCAAAATTGTCGTTACCTTCAACTAGTTATATCGAGATAGAACCTTCGCTTTCTACCAATTATATGGAGACAGAACCTATGCCATCTACCAGTTATATCGTTCCAGTAGCTTTGCCTTCAACTGGTTCTGTCGAGACTGAAACTTTTTCTTCAACCGTCTACATCGATATGAAACCTTTGCCTTCAACTAGTTGTATCGAGACCAGAACCTTTGTCTTCAACAAATAACATCAATATAGAACCTTTGCCTTCTACCAGCTTTAGCGTTACCTTAGTGCCTGTTTCTAATATAGATAGTAACCCACAACCATTTTCGGATAAGGAGAAGCAGATTCAGATGTTTATGAACCTACTTCAGAATCAGATGATTCTGAAGTAGGCTCAGGTATGAAAATGGGAATAAGAAAAAGCGGAAAAAATCTAACAAAAACAACGTTGAGCTAGAACATGAAATCAATAAGGTAGGAGATAATGCAGTAAAAAAACGACGTATAAATCAAAAGAAAGTACAAAGAACTCTAAGGCAATCTGGTCAAGCATACGTGAAAAGAAATGGCATTGAAGTCCCTGCTAAAGAAATTAAACCTAACCCTGGTACAGGCAAGAAGTGTGGCAATGGTTGTGAAATGGTCACAGATGAGCGACCAAAATGTATTTTTGAATATTTTTGGAGCCTGTCAACCGTACGGCGCAAAGACTAGTTGGTATCAATGACTCAGAAGTCAGTTATAAAACGGAAGAGAAGTAATTCTGAGAAACGCTCATACAGTTACAAGTATGCAATAACAGAAGGTGAGGGGAAGCGATTCGTGTGTCTTCAGTTTTTAGCAGCCACTTTGGATGTTGGTCTGAAATTTATTCAATATACTGTACAAAACTCTGAAATTGGGTTAGCAAAAGAGGATAATCGTGGTAAACGCGAACCACATAACAAAACTAAAGAAAGTACAATAGTGTTAGTGCATAATTACATCAAGGGTCTCCCAGCTGTTCCCTCACACTATTGCCGTAAGGACTCTACCCGTGTTTACTTGCCTAGCTGCATAAAAAATTTATCATATTTGTATGAAATGTATAAAAATAGTTATATAGAGAGAGGAATTGATATTGTAAGTGAACGTATTTTTCGGACTATATTTAATGAAAAATTTAATATCGGGTTTCACGTTCCTAAGAAGGATAAATGCCTAAAGTGCCTTAAATACGAACAAAATAAAGACAATGCAAGTATGCAAAAAGAAATTAAAGAACACGAAAGAGAAAAAGAAGATAGTTATAAGAGATTTAAAGCACATCAGAATATAAATAAAAACGATCCTGCCACCCTATGTGTTAGTTTCGATCTACAAAAAGTTTTAAATACTCCGTACGAAGAGAGCATGTTATTATTTTATAGTCGTAAACTAGCTGTATATAATCTATGTATTTATGAAAATGGCACGCGAAAAGTATTTTGTTTTTATTGGGACGAAAGTAACGGTAAACGAGGTGCCAACGAAATTGCAACAATACTCAATAAGTACATTAAAATTGTAGATAAACGTGGTACAGTAAAGAATTTATTACTATACTGTGATTGTTGTCCCGGTCAAAATAGAAACCGGATAATCATGGCAATGTTACACGCAACTTTGCAAACGTGCAATAATATCAATGTAATTGACTGCACGGATGGCGTAGTGGTTTAAGTGGTCGCCACGCCGCTTTCTACTACGCCGAGTGTTGTGGGTTCAAACCCCACATAGGACAACACTTTGTGTGATCCACAAATTGTTGTTCTGAGTCTGGGTGTTCTTTGTGTCCGTTTCATGTATGTTTGTAAAGTCCCCCGCGACACAGGAATATATATTCCTAATGCGGGCGTTGTCTTTTCTAATAAAAAAAAAAAAAAAAATCCAAATAAACTTCTTGCTAACAGGGCATACTTACATGCCAGTAGACTCCGTCCATGGCGTTATTGAGAAAAATTAAAAAAAAACTACCATTCACGCACCTTCTCAGTGGTTTACAGTCTTTACTACAGCGAGACAAAATCCAGAACCTTACATTGTCGACTCACTGCAATTCAATGATTTTTACAAATGGGATTCAATCAGTGAAAAATATTTCAAGGGAAATCTCACTGGCATAATCAGCAAAATGCGCATAGTAAAATTTAAAAAGAACGACTGTTTAATTAATTACAAAACTTCCATAAACGAAAACGCTGAGTCACATCAAATCGTAGTACAATCAAAGTCCATAGGTAATGTCCCAGCTTGTTATAAATCTCAGTTACCCATTTCGAAAATAAAACTTGATGACTTACTGAAACTCTGTACCGATAATGTGATCCCACAAATATTTCAAGGGGAGTATAAGAGCCTTAAAAGTGCTAGTAGCATTCGAGATACACTCCCTGAATCAGATGTCGAAGATGATGATATTAATTAAATAGGTACTTGGTTTTTATATTATTTATAATAAGTTATGTCTAATGTCTTAAATATTTTTTTTGTATTTTTTGAGTAAAAGTTATGTCGTAAATAATTTTGTATTTTTTTGTTCTGAGTAAATGTTTTGCATTTATTGTTTTTAGTACGTACGTTTTAGCTAAGTTATCTATTAAAGTAAATACCTGCCAATGTCAGGGACGATACAGGCTTGCCTAATGTGGGGACCACTGAAACACAAGTGTGTTTCAGTATTCCCCACATTAGGCAAGACCTTATGGTGGGTAGTCATGATTATTTTAATACTTTTTGATCTCAATTAATGTATGATTGAATTATTACATAAATAAATAAATACTATTATTATTATTAATAATAATTAAGTGTACTTCATTAAGTTGCCCAGACTGATTCATAAGCCTAAGCAGTTAGATACTATTTGTAGCTTAGAACAAAAATGTTGTACAAGGATTGTTAAAAACTTTTTTTATGATTGTATTAGATTTATAATTTTTAATATTTATTATTACTTATTAACATTACAAGTTTATTTGTCTCAAAGCACCTTGTTTTTATTATAATCCTCAGTAATAGTGCAAAAATCATCAGTAATCTTTAACTGCTGAACAATTATTATGAGATTTCATCACTTATTACAATTTTCTTCTCTATCTGTTACTAACCAATAACCACTCAAGCTATATTGGCCACGCCTGATAAACAAGAAATATTACAATATGCCATTTTTTCTTGTTTTTAAAAAATACTGAAATGCATATGCATCGTTTAGGCTGGAAGTGAATCCCATGTTATATTCACTTGGAACGTTTTTGCTGTTTGTAAAATCTGGGTCATTTCAGGGTAAGCGACCGTAAATGATACTTCGAGATGGAATTCAACAAAATTAATTATGCCAGTTTATGGAGAACCTTTCAAAAGCTAGTTATAAATTTAAGCCTGTGGACCCAATTTTTTTTTTTCTATGATTCTTTTTAAACTTTAAACCTCTCTCCTGTAAAGTTTGTAGAATGGCGGTTATCCCTTTTTGGCCGTTAACCGTCGATATGAATACCCTGTTTTTAAACAACTTATTATTTCCCCACCGTAAAGAATTTCTACGTTAAGATAAAGACGGATTAGGATAGACTCGGTCGCGTGCGCAAAGTTCCCAATCCAACCTTGAAACCTTCTGACCAACCTATGTTACGAGAGAAAAAAAGCTCACATATATTGTTATCGGCAACTTCTAAAAAATTTAAACAAAGAACTCCTCCGTCAGCATACTTCTTGCCTGCTGAAAATATTATAAGTAAATCAAATAAATAGAAAAGAATTTCGTCTGAAATAAGCTGCAAAATTACCGAAATTAAAATAAAGCAGAAATATTTTTTTAACTTTGATCTAATTACTTCAGACGACATCCTGAAAAAAAAAACACTTACCTACATCTCCGGGTTCACAGCAGCTCTTCTAATTTAATTCACCCTAATTTAATTGCGAATACAAACACTAGTATCAAAACATTGTACTGAATCACTTTAACAATGATAACTAAAATTGAAAACCATAAAATAATTAATGTTCCACCGATATGCGGCGCGCGTGTTGATAAAGTAATAGCTCTCCGATGAATGACGAATGGCATCCGCTGCACTGGGCCCGCGAGCTCAAATCCTAGGCACAGGTCTGAGTGGGGGTTGCAGGGGGAGGACATCCCCATAGCAACGGCCCGGGCTGCGATGCAATATTGATCCGACAGACACCCCAATAAATACAAATCTAGGTACTCTAAATACCTTGGCGGTACAGGGAACGGGAAGCAAATATTAAATTACCTGTTGCGCGCCCCGCTTCAACATACGTCACCCTTCCGTCGCCCACCGAAATTGCATCCATATAGGTATTACGTAAAGAGCGAAAGGGACATAAAATCACGAATGTTTCATCGGCTCTAGCTTTATAGTTACGTAATAAACTACATATTCAATCTAGCTCTTATTATTAGAACATTCGTAAAGCACAACGAAGATAAGAATGTCGGATTACTTATCAGACCTTAGAAAAGATGCTTTCGTAACATAAGTTGGTGTACGAACGTAAGTTTCATAGTTCGATGCCCGGATAAGACAAATAATAATGATAAAAATTTGACACATCTCATGCACGGCCATCTGATTCGATTACCGACAAAGCCTATGCTCTGGTAACCAGACTGCTGTAAAACACACATAAATAAATTACACTCAGACACAAAACAAGTGATCGTGTGAACCACATAATTATTTGTAAATTTTCATAAAATTTTCCTAGCTGTTGTCAGTAGCACCTCTCGGCCCGAAAAAGTTACTAAAAGATGACAATAGTCTCGCCTTCTATCACAAAAACATCTACGAGAAAGAAACAGTAGCCAAGGCAATCAAAGGAATATATCACATCAGACACACTCATGAATATTCATAAATAACAAAAAAAAAAAGTTATGTTAAGAGGTAATTTTCACTAAAGGACTTTCTATTTCAATTTTTTTTTTTTTTAATTAATTAACGTGATTTCCGCTAGAGGACGTCCATTTCTGGGCAAAGCCCTCCTCGTTTAATTTCTGTTTTTACAGAAAAGTTATTTGGTATATTATAAACTTATATATTGACTTGATATTTTAAGTTTTATAAATCCATTATAAAGCAATGCCGACGGAGCGGACTCTAATAGGCCTACTGCGCTGCTGTAGGCTCATTTATTAACGGAAGTATAAAGAAAAACAATGTGCAGTATAAATTAGACATGTCAATTATTGCTACTTTTAAATCATAGTCATATGATGAAATGATTGGCTTTAGTCATTACGTTTTCACCTTTTTTTTTTTTCCGTGCGGAAATCCCCTCGGATACCACCTATCGGTGGCATGTCGGACTCGAACCGACTAAAACCGCACGCCGTCTCGGGTACTAATACAATGGGACTAATCCCACCCACACGCCCACCACTGTAACTCCTGTACACCAGGATCCACAGCAGTGACCCTACGAACACACCGAGTTATGACACTCGGGAAGTCCCAGGAAGAAATTAAACTGTCTTGGAACCCGCAACGAAATTAATCAGAAGAAAATTGGAGGAGTTGGAAATACAGTAAATCCACTTCCCTCCTTAGCAAAGCGGGAGACAAAATGAAGTAAAATGGGCATACACCCTTTTAAACAGGGAAGCACCACGGCCACAAATATTATGGGTCCTACGTGAACTATGTTTGATTTCTATAATATGTATGGCAGAATCGCCTAAACGCACGGAAATTCACCCTAGTTGACACAAGATCCCCATAGTATACCGCCCCAGATGTCACCTGCAAGCTATTCAGCATTATATTACGTTCATTATACCAAAGACTACATTCCCAGAGGATATGATGAGCAGACTGTTCATAATGAGAGTTAGGTGTTGAGCATTGACACAATGGTGTCTCGACTAATTTAAATGAATAAAGCTTGCTCTTAAAGTTACCATGACCCGTAAGAAATTGAGCGACACAGTGATCCACCTCAAGCCATATCCTCGACAACCGTTCGCGAACAGATGGAAAGAATTGGTAAAGATGGCGCCCCTTGGATGATTCATCCCAGCGTTGTTGCCATTCGTCTATGAGGTCATTATAGACATCGGGCTGCTGTTGAAGCAATCTTGTAATTTTACCGCAATCCCGCGCGCCCAAAAAATCGCATTCCATGTTTTGTTGTCTTGAATAGTACATGGCTGCACGTCTCTGCACCTCGAGATCGACCGGAAGCACACCCGCCAACACCGGCAAAGCCTCAGTGCTAACCGTCCTATATGCCTTACACAAGAATATCAGTGCAAGTCGTTGGCCTTGTAACAGTTTGCGACGGACAGCGCCTACGGTCGCCCTATCGGCCCATACAGGTGCACCATAGCACATAGAACCTAAATAAGTAGCTCCGTATATGATCTTTAATGTATTAAATGATAGACCCCATGTCGCAGTTGATATCCTTGTCAATGCACAGAAACTCTTTTTAGACTTTTCATTAACTATTTTACTATGTTCGATAAATGAAAAGTTTCTTTCTAAAACTAATCCTAGGTAACACACTGAGGTTTTATTTTTTACAGTAGCATTGTCAAATCTAATGCTTGGCGGTGATTTGAGGTTACCTTTTAAAAGTAGCTGGAAGATTTTGTTGGGTGCAAAAGTTAAGCGATTACGTTCACCCCATTGAGATATCAAGTTCAAACATCTATTGGCTGATCTCTCAAGTCCCGGCCTAGTATCAGATTCCACCAGTAATAAGCCGTCATCAGCATACGCGTTCAGAATACATCCGGATGGTATTGGTTTCGCAAGAAAATCGTCGAAGCCGATATTCCACAAGTATGGACCTAGCACCGATCCCTGAAGACATCCCATTGTAAGCGCCTTCGACACAGAATGATGACCAAGTCTTAGTTTAGTTGTACCTTGTGAAAAGTACGAAGAGATAAGGGAATAAATATTTTTAAAACACCCCCGTGATTTTAATTTCAGCAACAGCATGGGCCACCATGCGTTGTCGAAGGCGCCAGATATATCTAAGAAAATAGCCAGCACATATTGAAATTTTGACCCTGTGACAAACCTTCTAACCGATATAACAGCGTCAGTTGTCGATTTACCCAACGTAAATCCAAATTGTCTATCATAAAATTTGACTCCACCTGGCAGAAGCCGGGGCACTACAAGACGTTCTAAAAGCTTTCCTAACGATGGTAACAATGTGATTGGTCGGTAGGATTTAGGATCATCCGGTGGCTTGTCGCCAGTTTTTGGTATTATACGAATATTACCGCACCGCCATATACGAGTAAATATTCCTTCAGCAATGCAACGTTTAAAGACAGTGAAAATCTTGTCACCCGAAAGTTTACAGAGTTAGATATTTTATCATCGCCCGAAGCCTTGTTTAGCGGCAAGGATCGAATGATACCGAGAAATTCGTCTGAAGATGGTAAATCAGACATTGGAGACAGTGGTGGTTCGATGGCCCACTGCCTGATCTGTCGGTGATGATCAGTGTCGTTTTCCGGTCGATCGTCAGGTACAAGTGATTCTAAAAGATATTCTGCTGTTTGTTCTACTCCCGTGGTATATCTGTTATTAATTTTGATGTTCTGTATGTATGTAAGGTCGATTGATCTATTTGCCTTAAATTCGTGATACAAAGGTGACCACGGGCCCTCTCTATCGAGTGTATCAACAAGTTTATGAATTAAGTTTCCCTTGGATTTTTCCACAGCAGCTCTGTAGTGGGACCTGGCAACTCTAAGAGCAATGAGGGCATTATTGTACAAATCTCCTGTTACGTTATGTTTTTTAATAGTGTTTAACTTTCTACGAGCTTTCCGGTAGCTTCTACGTAGGTCGGCTAATCTATCATTCCACCAATCACATCTACGAGTGTTAATGATAGATCCGCGACCAATAGATACATCAGCGCAGTATGTGAAAGTTTCTGATAGTATTTCTGCGCTTTCCTCAGCTGATAAACTACTGCGACTGAAGTCTTTGGTATGAGTTGCAAAGAGTGAACCAAACAAAGCCCAGTTCGCACCTTTAGTTTTATATCTAAAATTATAGGGAGCCCTTTGTGGATCCTGTGCAACCCTTGGTATGAATTCGTACACGATCAAGCGGTGACCACGTAAGGTGTAAGGTGTAAGCGTCACGTCAATAGAAGACTCACCCATTGGGTTGCAAAAAGTTGGTGGTGCATCGGGGGGTATTGTGAATAGTAAGATTCATTTCCGCAATGAAATCTTCAACCGCACAACGTCGAACCATGTCGGTTGAGCGCAACTTGCCATACCATAACGAAGATGACGCATTGACATCAGCGCCAATGATAATTTTATGTCCCACGAGGAACTGCAAGACGTAACGTAAGTGATGTAAGTGAGGATCAATAGGATGTGAATATTGAAAATAGCAGCTCACTACGTAAACCTTACAGGTAGAGGATGAGATCTCAGCAACGGCGCAGTGTGACGTCATAAGATTACGCAAAGATGTTACCGTAAAATTAGAACTTGCAACATATATCCCAGCCTGCGAACGGCAGTCAAGCTGTACTACATTACGACGCAAGCGAGCGCCCTGATATTGTTCTTGTATAAGGACAATGTCTAACTTTTGTTCTAAAATTAAACGGTCTAATTCTGATGTAGCTATTTTATCGTTATGAAGATTTAACTGGCCTATTGAAATATTATCCATCACTTAGTAAGTTACTCTTTAATTTTTTTTTATTTTTTTTTTAATTAAACTATTCAGTAATTGGTATTTAATATTAGCTGTTCCAGTTTTAATTTGTATGTGGCACAGTCGTGTGAGCCGCATCGATGGTCAGATGGTTTTTTGAACCGCTTGCACTGTGCGCACGTGGGCTTAAAATCTGGTGTGTCTTTATCTGGACAAGCTCGTGTTTCATGTGCGGCGGCGTAATTAGCACAAGTAGGGGTTTTAATGGTGCAAAACTTTTGTACATGACCGAATTGCTGACAATTTAAGCAACGAACTACTTCTATATCGTCTATGAATCTACATGTGGCCCAGTCTATATAAAGTTTATCTTTTGTGTTGGCTAGATGATTCCTAACTGCTGCTTCTAATTCTAAGCCTATCCATTGACGCCCATTTTCTAGTTTACGATACCTAACAATTTTGGTTGACTTAATAAAATCGTTCTCACTTAATTTTAATTCGTCCTTGATATTCTGACGGTATAAGGCTGTTAGGAAGGCACGATCTTCCATAGAACCGGGTACGTCTTTTACAATTATGCGGGGCTTTCGGCCTTTCGGTTTTTCTAATCGTAACCCTACTGATTTAATGGCGTCTACAGATTCCAGTTTCTTAAGCTGCCGTTCGTTAGCTACACGTAACACGACGACTGCCTTAGAGGTTTTTTTAACACCTACAATTTGGAAACCCTCATCGCTCGGTTTAATAGCCTTCATGAGAGCTTGTTTCGTTGCTGACGAGGTCGCATAGTCCGCTAAGCTTTCCGTAGTGGGATAGACAATAACACAAGGCCTAGGAACGCGCGCTTCAGTAGATACCGGGCACGGGGCAGATTTAGGTGGTAAGCGAAGCTTAAGTTTGTCCGCGTACGTTAAACTCGTTTGTTGATTTGCGATACCCTCCATTTGTCGCTCAAAATTCGCTAACTTCGTTTCGTTGCTAAAGGATTTTATTGCTAACAGGGATACGATACCGGTAATTCGTTGAGTAATATCCATAATCGCCGTTTTATTACCTACATTCATCCGAGATCCCTGATCATTAACTAATTCATTAATTTTTGCCAAATAATCAGTGGCCTGTGACACTAAGTCACAGTATTTGTACTCCCCACAGTTATCACGACCGGTAGGAGACGAAACATTACCACTTAAGTCTGAATTAATAATGCGCCTACGGCTACTGTCTTTCGGCGAGAAATCCGTAGGTGACATTTCGATAAATGTCCTTTTCCCGGTTGGTGTTAGAAATTCACTTGTACCGCCGCGGTCCGGCAACTCGCTAACGACCGACATAGCCAACCAAAGACACACCAAACAACAATTTCAAAAGGAACAAGTTTAAAAATAAACAACACGCAGAGAAAAATCAATATAAGCAAAGGATACCTCCTACCCACTTTCAGAAAGAAAATAAATTTACTCACCAATAGTCGTAATAAAATAATTCAGCACTATATTACTGTTTAAAAACAATAAAAACCCTTTTAAAAAAAAAGTTAAACCGACTTCAAACGACACCGACAAAGAGCACTAAAAATTAAAAAATAATTACAAATCTAAGCAAAAAACTATAATAAGTACCCTCACTGTAACAGGTAACATTATAATACCAATAGTCCCTTCTAGTCTGTTTGAAGTCGGTGCCAAGCCAAATAGGTGCTTGATAGGCATGGTAGAATGTAGCGCGGCAGCTGCAACAGTCTTCATGCTGCGCAAAACATGTTGAACGAGGTAAAGTGGACGGACATCTCCAATTATATTATTATTTTGAATGCTTTAATAAGTAGTTGATAAGTTTGCGCACGTGATTGATCTGGTTGGTCTTTATTAATTAACAAAATCTTCGATGTTTCATTAGAATTATTTTGAATTCTTAATTTTTCATTGTGCTAATATAAAGCTGACATAGACCAGTATTACTTATTGTGCATCGAGCTTGGCACCGACTTCAAACATACTAGAAGGGACTATTGGTATTATAATGTTACCTGTTACAGTGAGGGTACTTATTATAGTTTTTTACTTAGATTTGTAATTATTTTTTAATTTTTAGTGCTCTTTGTCGGTGTCGTTTGAAGTCGGTTTAACTTTTTTTTTAAAAGGGTTTATTTTACCATTTTTAGTGTAGGATATGTTTGTAATGAGTAGATAAGTACGATATTTAAAACACTACGTACCGTAATGTTAAGTAAGAAACTGTAGTTACCTAACTGGAATTGGGGGTGATGATGTAAGGTGTGATACTCAAATTTTAAATGAAGTACAACTAGGTGAAATAACTCAGACCTTACTCTTTCATGTAGTACCGGATTCTTGCCTATCAGAACCTGTCATCATAGGTAGGGATATCTTAGAAAATTACATTATCGTCCAAACTGATCAAGATCAGCTTAAATTCTTTTCTAAGAAACAGTCAAATTCTCGTGAGTTGCAACCGAACATAATAACTTCCGATTCAATTGACACTGATCTAGAAGATAGGGAAGCTTTAGTGAGACTTCTCAACAAATATGCTCAATATTTTATAGAAGGAGTTCCAACTAGAAGGGTTAATACTGGTATGTTAGAAATTAACCTAGTTGACCCACACAAAATTTAAGTTTTTTCCAGAACTATTTTAATAAATTAAGTATAAAATTACTTACAAACGAAATGCGATGCCATCCATAGCAACAAAACGTCTATCCGAATTTTTTTAACAAGATAGAATACAACATTTAAACCTTTTCTTCTTAATACAACGAAAATTACTGTGGTGACATAAATACTGCAAGTTCTCTGCGCATCACATCGCGCAGTCTGTGACGGTTCCCATGGTTTGTTTGGCTAAAGAAATACTCGTAGCTAAAACACGTTGTCGGGGCTGTCAAATTCCCAATAATTGTGAGGATTTCCCTCGATTTCTCTAGGATCCCATTATCAGATCCTGCATTGGTGATAATGGGACCAAAGAATTTTGAAAATCGGTCCACAATTGACGGAGAAATCGCGTAACAAACATACATAAAAAAAAAACCTCCTCTTTTTTGTTTTGGAAGTCGGTTAAAAAGAAAACATACTGTCGAATCAAAAACCCTCCTTTTTTGATGTTGGTTAAAAATCGACTAGCATGAAGCTCCTAGTCGAGACGAATCACATGAGCACAAACACGGAGGAATTGCTTTATTTTATTACAGAGTTCCCATGGCTATTTACCGTCTCCATCATCAGACCCTGAATATCACATAGGATCGGAGTCCTTATTAATTAGACTCAAACACATTCAAATTCGATGGTATTACATAATTTTGTTACAGAGATCCCATACTCCTAAACCATTCATCATCAGCTTCATCATCAGCTCAGCAACATCAGATGGTGACCATTAGATGCAAAAATCTACATAGATTAAGATAATTTCTGATAAACAGTGTATATGCCTACAAAATTTGAGGGTTTCCCTCGATTTCCCCAGGATCCCATCATCAGATCCTGACCTGGTGACAATGGGACCACCTCTGACGTATGACCTACCAAATAAAAAAAGAATTATTCAAATCGGTTTATAATTGCCGGAGTAATCGCGTAACAAATATACAAAAAAAAAAAAAAAAAATACAGTCGAATTGAGAACCTCCTCCTTTTTTTGAAGTCGGTTAAAAACTTACTGACTTTCTTTAAAACACTATACACAACCTTTAGCCGCCCGCAAGCCGGAAACTATGTTGAATGTTGGCTTCGCGGAGTGGGTAACTTGCCAACTTTAGAGGGGTACACTGCATACTCCGCGAGCTCCGGGTTTGGTCTAAGTGATGGCGTCGTCGTCTATGCTAAATTAAACCTATCATGTAAAGTACGCAAACCAACATTTAAGGATGCAAGTTGCTTAATTTGCCAAATAGATAATATATATAATAAAATGAATATAAAATATTACGGTTACATAAAATGTTACGGTTGTAGCTGTATATCGTTCGCCTTCTCTAAAAACCAGAGAAAATTTTAATAACTTTGTAAGCAGCCTGCACGATGTCTACAACAGTCTATCCACCAATATAGTTTTAGTTGGCGACATAAACATCGACATATGTCCTAACAGTTTAGACCCCCCTACGTGACGAATACTTGACATTCAATGCGACGCATGGACTTTTCCCAACACATACCCACCCTACAAGAAATACAAGTTGCCTAGACCATTTCCTCACGAAACGTCGAATAAAAGAGAGGCAATATCTAATTATAGGCCTATTTCTATTCTGTCGACCTTTGCTAAAATCTTTGAGGCTATGGTATGTCCTTCCATCCAGCGACATCTGAGACTGTACATTAGTGATCGACAGCATGGTTTCGTTGCGTCAAGGTCCACAGCCACTAACCTATCAACGTTTACGGAATCGCTGGTGCAGGCTATGGATGTAAATAAACAGTATGACGTCATTAATACTGATTTTAGCAAGGCATTCGACAAGATCTCGCATAAGATACTGTTACATAAACTGTCAGCTTATGGTATCACAGGACCCTTGCTCGAATGGATGAAATCGTACCTGACGGGGAGGGAATTCTTTGTTGTTGTGAACGGTTTTCAATCTACAGGTCGTGGCATAACTTCTGGAGCCCCTCAAGGTTCACATCTGGCTCCCATACTTTTTAACTTATTTATTAACGACATCCCTAACTGTTTTCAATTTTCTGAGTGTTTTCTCTACGCCGATGACTTAAAGTTTGCCAGAAGAATTGATTGCCCTAGTGATACCGAACTACTGCAAGACGATCTAAACAGACTCATTAATTGGTGTAGGT
>CADEBD010000434.1:0-57713 GCA_902825455.1 Arctia plantaginis
TCTTCTTGGGTCACCGATAGTTGCTCCACTGTTTAAAGTGGAGGAACGACGACGGGTTCGGTGAGCACTTACTCTGCCACCGAGCGGGCAATGGGGACTGTGTCTCCTTGCCGCCGTTTGCACATCGTACTCCCGGTAGGAGTGTCGTGGTTATGTCTCGCGACTCTCATTGGGGGCGAGGGTCCTGGCTTAGCCGCCCGGACTGCGAGGAAGAAAACCTCTCTAAGAAATTACTCCGAACCCCGTGTTCTAGTGCGTTCCCAGGGGATGCATGGCTGATGGGTAGTTCAGTCGCAAGCGCACTCTCAGCTGGGGCACCTGCTGACCCCTCGGTTGGGTATAAATCTACGCTTGCCCGGGTATTGGGGGATCACTGCCCGGGTCGACCTTTATTTTTCCCCCACTCGTGGGATCAATTATGGAATCTATTACAAATAAAAGTGGAAAGAAAGGAAGGAAGGAGAAAAGTGGAAGAGTGGATGACTTCTTGTCAAACGAGGAGCAATTGTTGCTCGTGATGTCTATCACCGAGCGGCTCCCAGAAGTCAGTCTGACTCCTGGGAGCCGAAGAACTTCGGAACGTCTGCGTTCCAGATCCGGCTTTTCGTCAGACGGCGTGGGCGGTAACTCCAGTACGAGGACGGACGCACTGGAGCCGATAGAAATGGAGCTGGGCGACAGCCGGAAACGCGGACGCTCCAGGGATGAGGAGAGCGACACTTCCCAGGAGATGCTGCGTCCCAAAGTGGCAAGCAGCCGTAGAGGAAGGCCACGAAAGCCGGTTTCGGCCCCGTCGGGCTCCATCTTCTCCAACTCGGAAGCCTATAGACGAGTCAGGGTAGACGGCAAAAACGCAGCGGAAAAGGAGATTGCAGATCTCCTGTCTTAAATTAAGGAGCCGACGGAAGGGGGTTCTGTCCCCCTAACACCATCGGCCATACAGGAGAGAGCGCAAGCGGCGGTGGCTATCATCCACAAAGTGGCCACCAAGTCGAGTAACCTTAAGGGTTCTTTTGTGAGGGCCCTTAAGGACTCCTCTTCCGCTGTTGCTGGGGTCGTGGAGACCCTTATTGGCGACGTGACTCGTCTTGAGGCGGCTAATGACCGCCTGACGGAGGAGGTGGCGAAGCTCAGCGCTCAGTTTGCCCAATTTCGGGCGGATCGCGCTGAGCGGGAACATCTGGCTTCGTCGCGGCTTGTCCCTACTCCCAATCTCGGGGGCCTACCTGATGCCCACCTGCGCCAAATTACTGACGCAGTGTGGCGTATGATAGACGGGCGTCTCGCCGGCCTGGAGGCGAGGCTGCCACCAACCCCCGTTATTCGGCCGCCACTCGCAGGAGATAGACGTAGAGTCGCGTCGACTCCGACTTCGCCTCCCGTTGCGGGCAGTTGCGTGTCATATGCCACGACGGCATCGGCGTCTGCTCCTGCGGCTGCTCCGAGGGCAGGACAGGCGGCCAAGACAGCCGCCAAGACGGCTGCATCGAGGGTGGGGCCTAAAACGTCGGCAAAGGCTGGAGCGATGGCAGGTTGTCATGGGGGCTAAGCAGTCCCGAAAGCGGGGTAAAAAGGCTGCCCAAAAAGCAGCCTCTATCCCGGAGTCGCCATCGGTGTCCGTGGCCACTAAGAGGAAGCCGCGCAAACTCCAAGCGCCTAAATCCGCGGCTGTGGTGGTCACCGTATTACCGGAGGCGGCTAACGATGGGCTGTCCTACGCCTCATGAAGCCGGTCCACCTCCTCACCGACCCCGCGGTGACGTCGCCGACTACGGGTGAGGGACCTCCGGGAGGAACAAATCCACCTAACTTAAGGTACTTATCTACTTCATACTTTAACTACATCTAACTAAAAACTACTTAACTTATCTTAACTACATAACTTGTACAAACGTCACTATTTACCATGGAACTGCAACTTACCAAACAAGTCGACGTCTTTGAAGACATCAAAACCTATAAAAAGTCAGCGTAACCAGAAAAACTGTGGATTACCTGGAAAAACGTCTGGCTAACTCAGAAAAACTATAGGTGAATTTTGATAAACAACATCAAATACTGGTACAAAATATTGAAAACAAAAACGTCGGATATTTTAACAACTGTGTCTACGAGAAAACAAAAAACTTGTACGACTCAACAAAGAATATGTTGGATTTACTGGCTTTCCAACGGAAACAACAGCAACAACCTTTAGATTTTGATTCAACTGGACTTATGGACGAGGACATTGAAGACATCGTAAAAAAGCTGATAACTCAACAAGAACGTAATTTTAAGGCTTTGAACAAGGCTATGTCAAAGGTAAAAATTAATGTCATCACTGAGAAGTGGGAGTTCTAAGAACATCTGACCACCTTGAAATCTAAATGGGAATTGATTGACAAAATACACTGGGAGCTAGACGAACTTAAAGCCTCTAGTTTGAGCACAAATTACAACGAAAAATACGAAGCCATTGAAGAAAAGTACAACAATGCAAACCAGATTTAAACAGCAAAATCTGGTCTACTATACATTACCAGCATTCCGCACCGAAAATCGATGTACCAGAGTTTTCTGGAAACTACATTCACTGGATTACTTTTAAGGATATCTTTCTCGAAACTATTAACAACAACCCGAGCATTCCTAAGGCGCAGAAAATGCAGCATTTAAATACAAAATTGAAGGGTGAGGCAGAACGCAGGGTTCAGCACCTGTCTATTAGTGCGGACAACTACGACTCCTGTTGGGAGATCGATCGGTCACACCGATATAACAACCGTCGACTTCAGTTCACATCGTTTATGAGTACCATGCAGAATTTACCTATTCAACAACCTAAGGCTAACAACTTGAAACCCATGCATGATGTAAGAACAGAGTGCTTAAACGGCCTTAGCAACATGGGAGTTAACGTATCGAGTTGGGGACTAATGATTATTTACAATATGTCACAAAAATTGGTTTCGACCACTCTTGACGAATATACAATGGAAACGCAGAATATTGCCGAACTTAGAGGAATTCCTTAGCTTCCTAAAAGTCAAATTTCTCGCGTATGAAACTGCGAAAAGCTGTATTAAAGACTCCACTTTAAACAAAACTCAAAGGCCAAACAACAAGACCTTGAACCATAACTATAAACCCAATAATTTTTTTGATAAAGAACAAGACACGAAAAAGTTTAGCTACTCTAAAATTTTCCACGCATCCTATGGGCAATGCCCTCTTTGTCACAAGGAACACCTGTTAATGAAATGTAATATGTTCGTCGAAATGGACATTGCACAACGATATTTATGGTTAAATATCGTATCGTATATCGTATCGTATTTGCGAAACCAAAGGTTTGCAAAAATTGTTTGATGAAAACATGCCGCGAATGTAATCTGAAACATCATACATTACTACATTTTAATAAACTTACCTACAATGAACCTGTCTACGCGCACCCACGGCCGAGTCTGTCGCCGGCACTCAGCTTCTAACCAGCTGCGACTGCGCATACATTTATTATTTACGGTCTATTACTCAAGACATTAAATTACGTGTCGAGTATTTTATAAACGAAGTTTTATTTGACCGTAGCCCAGCTAAGACACGATTTAACAAACCAAATGTTGAAAGGAAGCATGACCGGAATTCGAATCCAGGTCCTTCAACGTCAACTCAACCCGGCGCTCACCATTTGGCGGCTGACAGCACTGAAGTCTTATTAACTACAGTTCAGGTCAAGGTGCAATCTGCCGACGGAAACTACATAACTTTGCGGGCTCTCCTACATCAGGGGTCCCAAACAAACCTAATATCAGAAAGTGCAGCTCAAATGCTACGCCTGCCTCGAAACAAATTTGACGCCGCTATAACTGGAATCGAATCTACGTCACGTAACTGCAAGGGCCTTCTCCATCTTAACTGCAAATCAATACACTCTGAATACATGTTCAAGGTACTGACTAACTTAACTAATAAGTTGTCCGGCTGCTCCTTTCAGGGCACGGGCTTTCCACATCTGCAAAACTTAAAGCTAGCAGATCCTAACTATAACGTGTCCAGCTCAATAGACCTCCTGCTGAGAGCTGATGTTTACGCAGACATCATCTTAGACGGAGTCTTGAAAGGTGACCAGCACTCACCCATCGTCCAGCAAACTTGTCTGGGTTGGATATTGTGCGGGAAACTAAAAACCTTTAACTGTCACCTAACTTTAGCAGACACGTCTGATCTGTCGAGATACAGGGAGTGAAGATATTGCTCAAAGTTCTCAAGACATACAACGAGACGATCAATGTGAAATTTACTACAAACAAATAACTAAGAGATGTTCCGATGCAAATATATAGTAAAAATGCCTATGGTCTAGAGCTATGAACAACACCTTGGATACTCAAAGTCAGCTGCCATTGCACAATTTTTAAAACAAGAAAAACGACTACAACAAAATAAATAACCATTAAGTATGTACAAAAGCTTTATGAATGAATACTTAGAATTACAACAAATGGAGCCGACGTCTGAGACAACATCACCCCAGTCTAAATATTATTTACCTCACCACGGCGTTTTACGGGACCAATCTACAACCACCAAATTATAAGTGGTGTTTAACGCTTCACAGAAAACTTCCAGTGGCAAAAGTTTAAACAGCCTAATGGAGAAAGGCCCCAACCTGCAAAGGGATATACAAGCACTCATCTTAAAGTGGAGAACTTACCGATATGCATTTAAAGGCGGACATAGAAAAAATGTACCGCGGTTTATGGATTGATGATGAACAAAAACCTCTTCAAAAAATTGTATTGAAGAACTCGCCCGCTGAACAATTACAGGAAAACACTCTTTATACAGTAACATAAAGTGACATAAAGTGCGCGCAAAGAAAATGGTCTAGTAATTGTGTCGAGCTTTTAGAACAACTGAACGAAGACCAAATTTCCAAAACCAACTTTGACTTTAAACACGAGGACTCCATGAAAACTCTTGGCCAGGGCTGGAACCCTACCTCAGACACATTTACGTTTAGCTGGAACTTCAAACCTAATTCTAAGAAAACACTAACGATGCGCTTATTACTATCGCAAATTTCACAACTATAGAACCCGCTTGGCTGGTTCTCACCGGTTACTATACGTGCGAAGCTCACTTTCCAACGTGTCTGCACTAGCATGGGATCAGTAATTACCCACTGACATACAGGATGAGTGGCTGAAACTGAAAAGTCAACTTGAACAACTTAAAACTATAAAAATAAGTCGCTGGATTGGGAGCACCCAAAACAACATTGAGCTACTAGCATTTAGCGACCCAAGTGAGAGGGCCTACCCGTGTGTGATTTATACACGAGCATTAAATGAATATAGAAAGCCTGTAGTAAGTTTGCTTGTAGCGAAAAGTAGGGTTGCCCCACTCGCACAAAAATTATCTCTACCACGCCTTGAACTAAGCCGTGCCTTACTCTTGTCGGAACTGGTTCATAAAGTCACTGAGTCTCTTCCGGAGTGACTCAAAAGTGGTCCTAGCATGGCTACTTGGAGACGCATCTAAATACGAAAAATATGTGGAAAACCGTGTCATCAAAATCACACAAGTGGTACCAGCATCCCAGCGGTCATACAATCGAAACTTAATCCCGCAGATTGTGCAACCAGAGGCTTATTTCCGAAACAACTTGTAAACAATCAGTTATGGTGGGCCGGTCCAGATATGTTGAAAAAAAATTTTTTTTTTTTTAAAGACATTGAAAACATTGACAAGCAAACCCGAAAAACAACGTTGTCTATTTACAACAAAGGTCGACGAAAAATGTAAATTCCCAGCTCTAAGCCAAACAGACAGTATTATAAACGATTTATTGAGTAAACACAGTACATTGAGTAAAGTTGTGCGCATTATCGCTTGGTTAACACAATTCAGTACATCAATCACATCATCAACAGCCCTTAACAGTCCACTGCCAGACATAGGCCTCTCCTTAGAAAGGAGGTTTCAATTCAGTACAAATGCACTTAATAGCGCTACAACAATGAAGGAACTTGACACCGTCCGACGAATGCCTCACAATTATTTAACAATACGTGAACTTGATAACGCTATGACAATAATAATAAGAAATGTTCAACAACAAGGTTAAAACTAAAAGTACTATTCGCAAATTATACCCTTATTTGGACGAGAGGGGCATTATGCGTGTGGGCGGGCGATTGAACAAAACGAACTTACCTGTTGGAATGAAAAATCCCTTAATTATTTCTAGAAAAAGCAGACTTACCCAGTTATTAATAAATCAAGCTCATGCGGCGCCTTTACACGGGGGAGCCCGACTTACGCTCGCCTACATCCGTCATCTATGTATATTGGATAGTAGGGGGTAACAGAGCGGTAAAAACTCAACTACGCCGATGTGTTCGGGGCCATCGATTTAAAACTAACGAAAACCACCAGCTCATGGCCGATCTTCCTTCTTAACGCGGAACACGTCCCTTTACTCACACGGGGGTCGACTTCACGGGCCACGTGGATGTCAAATTAAACAAAGGAAGAGGCGTTAAAACATCCAAAGGATATAGCAACGAAGTCAGTTCACATAGAACTAGTTTCTGACTTGGACACTGAAACTTTCATCGGTGCTTTTCAGCGGATGTATGCAAGACGTGGTACACCAAGCCACGTTTAATCTGACTGCGGGACAAACTTTATTGGAGCATCGGACATGCTAAACAACGAATACAAGTTATTTAAAACAGAATTACTTCCCGACTTTTTTGACAAACTTATTGAAATGAAAGTACAGCGGCACTTCAACGCCTGGGAGGCGCGCTTGGGAGGCTGCTGTGCGTTCCATGAAACACCACTTGCGCCGGGTACTTGGCGAACAGAAGCTCACTTTCGAGGAGTTTTTGACCCTATTATCTAAAATAGAAGCGTGCTTGAACTCTCGGCCGATTTGTTCACTTACAGAGGACCCAGACGAGTTTTATAATTACTTAACATCTGGACATTTTCTCACAGGCAGCCCAACTATGACGCTTCCACTATCCAGCTATGAAGATGACCGCCACCTAAGTCTGCGGAGCAGATGGCAGTTGACTGAGAACATGTTTCATCAGTTTTGGAAGCACTGGTCCTCGGAGTATTTAACTAGTTTACAAGCACGCAGCAAATGGCTGAGACCCACGCCTAACATGAAAATCGATGATATCGTCTTAGTCAAGGACAACAACCTTCCCCCTGGAAAGTGGGCCTTCGGGCGTCTGATCGAAGTCCATCCTGGTAGCGACGGACACGTTCGAGTTGCAACTATAAAAACGCAAGCTAGCATATTGAAACGACCTATTACGAAACTGCCGTTACTGCCACTTGAAACCTCACAACAACTTATAAACAAAATAAAATAAATTCATTATTAACTTATCAATTAACAGAGACACATTATACACTAGCCTAAACAAAAAATAGTCTACAACATGGTAACATCTTTACCACTACTTTTTATTTCATCGGTGGTTGAAACATATGGTAACGCCCTACCATTTTGCCAAGTCTGGGAAGTGATCGCCCTATATACTACGACACTATTGGAAAAGTACAACTGATTCAAAACGAATGGAGACTGCTGATGTACTACAATTTATCCACCTACTGGAGAGGAGTTAAAAATTTGAAGACTACTTACAAGATATTTTGGACTTTTGACAAGCTTAGAGTCAAAATATTGTGAAACCACAATACGTCAACTTTCGCACGAATTGGACCTTCTACAACATTACAACAATATACTACTGGCCCCCACAAGCATCTGTCGAGGCGTAACAAACGGGGTTTAATCGACGGCGTCGGGTACGTCGCGAACAGCTTTTTGGAATCCTAGATCAGACATTTGCTGTGCAATATCAGAAGGATATTCAAAATATACAGAAAAACGAAAACTATCTTCTTGCACTCGTGCGAAACAAGACTTCTATTGTCGAAATTGAGAATGAAGTTCTGAAGAAAAATGAACAGAACATAAATAACCAGTTTAAACCGAAAGGCGACCGTCTCTACTAACTATGCGCGTCCGAAGCCGGCACTAGATGTTGAATTGAATTTTTAGAAACTTAAACTTTTGTTTTTTTTCCTAATTTTTAATTTTACATGTTTACTTAATATTTTTTTTACTATTTTTTTGCTTTGTACGGGTGGTTCTTACATGGTCATACTAGTATTTTTGCTATTTTTCCCGGGTTGGGAATATGTACGGTTTACGTACACTCAGGCATATATGTATAATATTATTTAGCTGATTACGCAAATCGGTCGATTCCTTTCCGACTGTCGTAATAATTAATTTGACTCAGTGTGTACTTTAACTTCGTAACGTTCACTCCGTTGTAAGAATCACTTTATATCATTTTAAACTTGTTACATAATATCAAAAATCGGACAATATTACACAATTCTATGTATTCACAGATAGGGCACAGTAGCAGGTTGTTGAGCAGCTTTGTCCACCTGGCCCAAAGACTATGAGGAGATGAACTCCTTACGAGCCCACTTCTTTGCCCCAATATGACACCTTTTGAACACAAACCATACTGCAACGCTATCACCATGCTATCACTATTAATGTACATTTTGTTCAATATTCCATGTTAACGACTGTACCGTATACCAAATGCTTTTTTTCGAAAGGTAATAATGATAAAATTAATGAAGAAATTGCTAATATTAATTGGATTCACATATTTAGTAACATTAGTGTGGAATGTGCAGTGAATTGCTTTTACTCGTCTTTAAATGAATTGATTGTTAAGCATTTGCCCTCAAAAACCTATAAATGTGACAATTATCCGGTTTGGTATACCGCAGTGTTAAAGAAATATATTCATGAAAAATTTAAATTCTTCAGAAAGTATAAAACCTATGGTAATCTTTCAGACAAGACTAGTTATCAATTACTGAGAGTAAGAGTAAAAAAATTGGATCGTGAATGTTATGATGATATTAATTCTATTGAAAACTCAATAAAAAATAATCCCAAACAATTTGAGAAATTTGTAAAATCTAGATTAAATTCATCAAATATCCCTAGTACTATAAGTTATAATAATAATGTCGCTAGTAATGGTGAGAACATCTTTAGTCTATTTTCGAATTACTTTCAATCAACATTTCTGGATTCTTCGCTAAAATTTTGTGTGTCCAGTGATCATGTGTCACTGGACACACAAAATTTTGATGATTCATCATTACACATATCCAATATAGTAATATCATCATCATCATCAAAAGCCTTTAATAGTCAGCTGCTGGACATAAGCCTCTCCTGGTTTTGGCCTACTATACCACGCTGGCCAGACGGGTTGGTAAAGGGTTTGTGTCAAGTTTTCCTTCTCTCTGCAGTGCTGTTGTCCTGCTTAGTTTTTTCCCTTAGTCGGCTCTTACGACACCCACGGGATGAATAGGGGTGGTGACACTCTGTATTCTTAATCCGTCACCACACGGACCATATAGTAATAGATCATAATAAATTGCTAAAATTACTTCAAACATTGGATACTAGTAAATCAGCTGGTCCGAACAAAATTCCACCCCTATTTCTGGTTAACTGTACAAAACTATTATGATTCCAATATGTTTATGCCGCACTTGTGGAAGGCAGCATTCATTACCCCGGTACACAAGAAGGGCTCTAAAAGTGAGGTGACTAACTATCGCCCAGTCTCGAAATTGTGTGTAATAGCTAAAGTATTCGCAAAAAATATTCACACTCAGTTATACAATGCACTAAGAGGTAGTCTTAACGGTTATCAACACGGTTTTCTCCTAAAACCGTGTTGATAACCGTTAAGACCGATTACTTCAATTATTATTCTTTTGGATAATTACATCACGGAGAATATGAGCCAGGGTAAGCAGGTCGATGTCGTTAATACTGATTACAGCAAATGTTTTAACCGGATCGACCACTGCCCCTTGATTTACAAGCTGGTTTCTGTCGGGATAAGAGGAGATATGTTAAGATGGATTACCTCATATATATCTAACAGGCCACAAGCGGTAGCTATCAATATACATTTCGAGCTGGATTACAGTCCCTAGCGGCGTTCCTCAAGGTTCACTCCTAGGTCCTCTGCTCTTTACAATCTTTGTAAATGACATCAATAATTGCTTACAATCTGCTAATTTACTCTGCTTCATATGTTATTTCGCATTGGGTACTCTTTACGCTGTTGTGAACTGTATATTATATTTTGTTTCATTTTTCTTTTTGTTTTTTCTAGTGATGTAAGCTGGCGGGTGGTGCAGAGATACAAACATCTGCACGTAATTAATTGCTATACAATTTTTTTTATAAAAAAATATTTTTTCTTATTTATATATATTTATAGTTTTTATGTATTAATGTCTTCAGACTGTGAATGTTATGTTTCTGCCTGTGAGTGATGAATGAGTGATGAAAGCTTCTCCTCCGTAACAGATACTTTCGGTGGTGTTTTACGCAACAAATTTAATAGCAAGAAAAACAGCCAGTTATTTACTGTGTGTCATCTAAACGCTCAAAGTGTCCCTAGCCACTTCACTGATTTGTACGAGGCGTTCTGTGACACCAGTATTCATGCCGTTTTGATCTCCGAGACTTGGCTTAAACCACATCTTCTCTCTACCTCTTACTCTCTACCTGGGTTTATTCTTATCCGGAATGACCGGATAGAGAGGAGGGGAGGTGGCGTGGCCATTTACCTACGCAGTGATTTTTCGTATAAAATTATTTCATCTTCCTCTTCCGCTGCCTCTGCTGAGTTTCTATTTCTAGAGGTTTGTGTCAAGGGCGCTAAAGCAGTTCTGGGTGTTGTCTATTGTCCCCCTTCTATTGACTATATCACTGAATTCGAATCAGATCTTGAATCGTTGGGTGCAGAGTATGCTCATCATGTCATCATGGGTGATTTTAAAACCAATCTCCTAGATCAAAAGTCCTCTCGTGCCTCTAAACTCCAACTCCAACTTTAGTCGGTCAGCCTTCATGTTCTGCCACTACATGCCACTCACCACAATAATATCGGCGAGGACATTTGGCTCGACTTAATCATTACTTCTAATCCTTCCCTTGTTTCCTCTCATGGTCAACTAGACGCTCCTGGATTCTCACATCATGACCTAATTTTCCTCTCCTATATTCTCAAACCTCCAAAACCTAAACCTAGGATTCTGTACAGGCGTTGCTTTAGACGAATCGATATCGACAAAATGAGTGACGATGCGTCACGCATTGACTGGACTTCCCTGATCGATTCCACTTCGATCGATGACAAGGTGCACGTATTTAATGAAGCAGTGACTAAATTGTACGATACCCACGCACCGGTGAAAAAAGTTAGGTTTAAACGAACGCCGGCACCCTGGATGACCAGAGGTATACAGATGGACATGAGACGCCGAGATCGGGCTTTTAAAACTTATAAGAGGGACCGTGTCGAGGTTAACTGGCAACTGTATAAGTGTGCGAGAAATCGGTGTAACCAGATGATACGGAACGCCAAACTCCGCCATATTCTTGACAACATCTCCTCTTCCTCTCCTGCCGACATCTGGAAGTTCCTTGGAACTCTTGGTGTCGGCAGATCGCGACATGTAGGCTTTCCACAATCCATAAGTCTCGATTCCCTAAACCTACACTTTACCACTTCTTTCACGTTGAACAGTCTATCTTCACATAATACTCTGAATTATATCAATAGTCTACCGCGCCCTAACTTAAGCCTTTTTCACTTTAGTCCTGTAGCGGAAGGAGAGATTAAGAAGCGGTTGGTTGTGATGGAATTAGTCGGCGAATGATCACCACATTGCTAGTCCACCTCCTTCCCGCTATCTCCCATATTGTAAACTTCCCCCTCATGTATGGCACATTTCCTTCTCTGTGGCGGAGAGCGTACGTAGTTTTAATCCGTCACTTCCCACTCATTTTCGTCCTATTTTTATACTACCCTTCCTCTCCAAAGTGCTGGAAACCTGCGTCCATAAACAGTTCTCCCACTTCATTCATAGGAACAATTTACTTAGTCCTTTCCAGTCAGGGTTTCGACCAGGCCATAGCACGGTTTCCGCTCTATTGCGATCCTATTCTCATTGAGAATACTAACGTTACTACCGTTGTACTGGTAGATTTTTCTAACGCCTATAATACCGTCAGTCATGAGCTCCTACTTGCTGTCCTATCCCATTTCTCGGTCTCTCAAGAAGCACTGGACTGGTTTTCCTCTTACCTTCAGGATTGTCAGCAGTCAGTCAGTATGGAAGATTCTTTCTCTGGCTGATGTGATCTTGCAGCTGGCGTCCCTTAAGGCGGTATTCTTTCACCTCTTCTATTTTCCATCCTCATTAACCTTATCACTCTTAGACTTCAGTGTTCCTATCATCTCTACGCTGATGACTTGCAGTTGTACTACCAAACAGAGATGTGCAATATATCGTCCGCGGTTTCGATTGTAAACAGTGACCTAGCGGCAATTAAACATTGGTCCGATATGTTTGGCGTATCGGTGAATCCGAACAAATGTCAGGCCATTATCATCGGGAGTAACCGTGGTATGAGCCAGCTCGACCTTGCTACAATGCCACCTCTTTTCTACGATGGTATGGTTATTCCATACTGCGAAAGCGTGAAAAACGTCGGACTATATATTGACATGACTCTTAGTTGGCGGAAACAAGTTGCTTCTGTGTGCCAGAAAGTCACAGGCTCGTTGCGGGCCCTCTATAGGCTTAAGAACTTTCTGCCTGTGAAAACTAAGATAATGCTTGTTCAGACTATTCCCTATAATCGACTATGGTGATGTGTGCTACTTTGACCGGAATGCAGATCTACTCAATAAACTTGACCGCCTTCTCAATAATTGCATTCGATTCGTTTTCAATTTACGCAAATATGATCACGTGTCTCAGCATCGCTCCCTTTTAAAGTGGCTACCAATTCCCCAACGCAGAGATACACGGGCATTAACTACCCTCTATTCTTTACTCTTTTCTCCAAGAGCTCCTTCGTACTTAACTAGTCAACTTTAATATTTAGGTGCAAACCACGCTAAAACCCTTAGATCTTCAAGCAACCTACTTCTTCACTGTCCCACTCACCACACTGACTTCGTACATTCTACTATTCTGGTACAATCTGTTTTGTTATGGAATGCGCTCCCTCTCGAGATCAGGATGGCAAAAACTCGGCAAACCTTTAAACACCTGTTGCGGAAACATTTTTCAAACACCTCATTAGATCCATTTTTTTTTTTTTTTTTTTTGTTTTACTTTCACTTCTAGGATTTATTATATGGATATATATATATATGTATGTATATATGTAATATAATTATATGTAGATATGTATAGGTGCATATGGATATATAAATACTTATGTATTGTATGTGTTAGTATTATTATCACTTATTGTATATGTATTTTTTTTTTATATTATAATGTAGTCAATATGATATCCTATATGTGCTATATTTTTTCTTAAAATCACATTTTAATTTATTTTGTGCATCTACCATGTTTTGGCTCTGCATCGCCTTATGGTTGACTGGGAGAAAATGCCTACGGCATTCAGTCCGCCTTTGTCACATTTGTGCATAAAGTGTAAAATAAAAAAAATAAAAAAATATACCACCGTTGAGTCAGAATACACATTGAATGGACAAATGCTACATAGAAGTCATAGGGTTCGTGATCTTGGTGTAATATACGATTCGAAATTACTCTTTGATGAGCATGTGGACAGTATAGTAAAGGAAGCTTCGCGGCATTAGGGTTTGTGATGCGGATGTCCAGTTGTTTCAAGGATGCGAAAACATTTAAAATACTATACTGTATATATGTACGCAGCATATTGGAATACGGTTCGCAGGTCTGGAATCCCAGATACAATAAATATATTATTAGAATAGAAAATATTCAAAAAAAAATTGTTAAATATTTGTATTATAGAGTAAATATTAGTTATAGGAGTTCAGATTATAATAAATTGTGTGCAAAATTTCACCTTTTTCCTCTCACTGAGCGGCGGGCTATAGCAGACGTTGTCTATTTACTTAAAATAATAAATGCCCCGAACTTCTTGGGCAAATTGGGTTTAAGGCACCCGTAGGGAATATGAGACATCACGCACCTATTCACCTAACCAAAGCATCATCAAATTATCGACGGAATACGTTTCTTTGGCGAGCTAGCAAGACCTTAAATAACATCTGCGAGTCACATGATATTGATATTTTTAACACTAAAATAACTACAGTGAGTCGGGTGCTAAGCCAAGATTTCTTTTTCCCTTTCTCATAATTCAATATGTGTAATATGCGTAATTAATAATATAATAGTAATAATAAATGTTTATTTAAATTTAAAGACGTATTACAATATTCAATTACTTCTGCCAAACTGCACAGCAGTTTGTTGGCAGACGTAGCTTCCATTTTATCATATTACATTATTTTAACTATTGTTATCACACTCTTTATTGTAATTTAACAATTAAATTACCATATCCTTTTTACAAAAAAATAAAAAATAAAATAACATCCAAAATTACAGTAATGATAATTTAATCCAATTAATTAAAATTACCTAATAATTACCTAGTGATTAGTTATTGTTAACAAAAATACTTAGGTATTATAACTATACTTTAGGTTCCTGTCATGTTTTTACTGATCACATTTAGAAAAAACCTTTGTTACTTTGTATTTAAACGACCGTTTTGAAGTACAAGCACTTTCTATGTCTGTAGGTAAACTGTTATATATAGTTGGTACTAAATATTTATTGCATCTTTGGCCATAATAATTATGGCAAGTGGGCACCTCAAACGTCCTACAATATTTTACACCTCGAGGCCTTAGTTGCACAGCCCTGACTTTGTACTCTTGGTGGCAGTAATGATCTAATGCTACTAATAGCGCTACCTTCTCATGCACTGGCAGGATTTTACACTCGACAAACAATTCCTCATAGTTGGTTATTTTTCACCGTAATTTTGTTTTATCGTTGTCTACTAACTTTTTCATAAATCTTGTTTGTTTTTGTGTTTTGCGTAAATCTTATCCGAGTATGTTTAAAACGTGCGTCCATAACATGCCAGTCCATAGGAAAGCAGCAAATCTACCAGCACATAGTATACAACAAACAAAGTAGCCCTGTCTAGTACGCTACTGAGGTGGAGGAATTTTACAAGGACAGATAGTAATTTGTCACAAAGTTTAGTAATGTGCGTACCTGTACTCTCCCACCACCTCTATAGCCTATATGTGATGCATACATTGGCCGCATGAAATTATGTAAAATAGTGGTTATCTGTGAAGACCTTTAATTGGCTAAATGTTTCATATTATTGTCACTATCTCAATGTTAAAGCTGTTGGTTTTCCTTCAAATAAATAAATAAATATAATCGCTAGTAAACTTGCCTTAAAAAGTTCGTATAATTCAATCTTTTGCTCCAGAGAGCTGTTACTTGTGCTATTCGCACCATTTTCGGCGATTACAATCTCCTCCTGTTTACGGTATGCTTGACCCATTTTTTTTTTAAATAAACAAATAATAGATTTACTCTGTTGCTAAAGATATAAAGGTAATGTATATTGTACAGTAAAATGTAAACAAATTTGTGAAGAAAAAAAAAGTGTCAATTTATTTATAGAATAATTTCTACTTACAGTCTAAAATTCGTAATTCTAAATAAAGATGTGACTACAGTGCTACACGATGTGAGGCTATGCTACGTTATTCATCGTTTAACACTACTTACTATGTTTATAGTATAGAGGCTCAAATCTCTCAGCATTACTGTCGCGGGCACTGGTCGAAACCTTAATCATTAAACCTTACTGGGCTTTTAATTATACGACCGGAGCGCGTTGTGTCAATGTTAGAAGGCACGGATGCGGGTTCAATTCCCGCCTGATCACGAGGAACTATATTACCTGAACTTTCTGTACCAACATCGACATGCACCGATCCGTTATCTGTTAAAATATACGCAGCTTTAAGTCTGTCCATAGAAATGCTAACTGCCCTACCAGGCAACTGTATGACGTACATCTTTGCCCTCCTTTTTAAATGGTAAGGGGGTTTCAAAGGTCTACGTCTGTACGTAGACCTTTGAAACCCCCATATGTCACACATATTCAACCTTAGAGAGGTCTGGATGGATAAAACATTATGTGATTTAGGCACGAGTTTCAATTACTGTATAGTCTTCCTGATATTCTCTACTAGGCTATGAGGTTCTGAGAAAGCTACTTGCGTAGTCTCGTAGAAATCGCATGGTAAACGGAATGTGCGATTGTAAGTTAACTGTGCCGCAGAAACTCCGCTGTCACTTCGAAATGCAGCTCTAAGTCCTAATAGTACGGTAGGTAGTTCCGCTACCCAAGACTTAACGCTTAAGCGTGCCGTAAGGGTGGCTTTTAAGGTTCAATGCCATCGCTCCACCGCTCCGTCCGTGGGTGATAGGCCGTTGTTTGGTTCCTGTTTATTCCTAGTAATTTTAAAAGGTTTTTGAAAAGAGAACTTTAGAATTAGCGAGTAAGTCACACAGGTGTACCATAGCGACAGATCCAGTTATTATAAAAAAAAACTTTCGCTACCGTTTCTGCGTTTATATCACGCATGGGAAACGCTTCAGGCCACCGTGTACACCGATCGATTATCGTCGGACAGTATCTATACCCCTCTTCTGAAAGAACAATGGCAGAAACATATTAACCTAAAACTTAAGCGTTTAAAAAATTGACTCCCAGTAAACTTAATAAATATTTTATATATGATTTTTCATTATATCACTATGTGTTGTATAAGTCTTATAAGAGAAAGGATATTTTTGAAGATTTAATTTGACCTAAGTACGTAATGACAGATTCGCCATCACGTATAATTGACTAGGGATGCGTGATGGCATTATTATATTATGGAACGTTTCATCGGTAATCGTTTTTTATAGCTTTGGATAAAATATCTACCGAAGGTTCATCTGTTATGATTAAGAATGTATTTCTGCCTACAGCTTCACTCGTACGGTAGAGTGACTAAATCAACATAATTAGAAATAATTTAGAATATTTTTGACTCTTTTTAAACGATTTTTAGTACACTAAATAAAAAGAATATAGTTACATTATTTTCCGACGAAAAAAATTTACACTACACAGTGTGATGAGAGAGACATTATCGTTGATAACAGCACATAAATCGATATTTTCAAAAAGTCGATACGACGTCGTTTAGATCCTGTCGAGTTCCGCACTCACCAGTCTTGTCGTTTGATACCCACACGCATGACTTACATGACCATTGCTTACACGTCAATTATTTTTTATTTTATTTTTGTTCAATTTAGTGTTAAACTCGGATAGATATTATGTTTTTCTATTTTTAATTTCATATAGTGTATTCTCTATTATGCATAGTGTGACGCCTTTAAATGTTGTGTATTAATCTCAATATAATAGATGCATGCTTTAAATTATAGTAAACAATGTAACAACTACTGGCTGTCTAATAATTAAATAAATAAATAAATTGCTTCTGCCTTATGTATATGTGTATTGAAGTACAATTATTCGAATTATTATTAATAATTTATTATTAATTGATTTATTTATAGCTAGTATTACACCTGTTTGGTAAGCGAAAACTTTTTCTATTGTTTTACCATGTATTGGTAAAATAACCTCCGCCCTCTCAGAGAATCGGCCAACACTTTCAACAGTAAAGTAGGGTTGAGTCATAATCTATGGGCCATGTTAAGGGGTATCAAGGACTATTACATCCGAATACTATCTGACAGCATGGCCGTCCTAAAGGCACTAGAGGTAATGACCTCTGGTATTGTCTTCGAATGCCATCAAGCATTGGAGCAGCTTGCCACAGTAAATGTGGTACTCCTCCAATGGATTAAAGGGCACAGTAACTCACACCTGAACGATGCCGCAGATGAGTTGGCAAGGAGGGGCTCGGCAACCCCAGCTACCGGCCCAATCATACTCCTGCCAATACCCTTTAACCAAATACGATTCTGGGCCAGGCAACGGACTCGTGAAGCACATAACCGGAGGTGGAAAAACTCACCCGGCTGCAGACAGTCCAAACTGGTGCTGACTTAAGTCACACCACGACTCACCTGCAGATTGATCAGTCTTAGCAGACTGGAAATTTGAATAGTTGTCGGAACTATAACAGAAGCCAAACATAATATGGCACCGCCATTCACTGCAAATAATACGTTAACCTTATTAAATGACGCTTTGATAAAGTAACATCAGAAGACTGGAAAAGGGTTGTATAAGGACCCAAAAGAATTACCCAGTGGGTCAATTATCGTAATAAAAGTGATTATATCTGACGAAAGATCGATGTCTGGGTTGTTTTTAAATAAAGTTTTATACTAAACGTCAACCCATGTGGTATTTAAGGATAAGTATTGAATTATGATATCTATTTATTTTCATGATTTCATGAATTAAATGGTTAATAATTAAATTACGCGAATAAATTAACTAAGTATCACCGTATTGTTCAAAAACCTCTTAGCTTTTTATCAGCATAGGTTCTATTTAAGTAATTGCGCCCATACGGACATTTTGACAGGTGGTGCGCGCTCTGCACCAACCTGGATTTGTGGTTTTCTGACAGAACGTTAGTTAGGCTCCTTGGATCTGGCACCCTAGAAGACTCGTAACTTTTATTCCTCGAAGACTCGTCGACCCCAATTCTCCAAAATTCACCCACAACACACGCCTATGTAATATTACTGTAGTAAAATGTTACCCCTGTTTATTACCCTCTTCCTGTTATATATTAACGATTTGTGCAAACTCTCGCTCCCAAATTCGAAAATTATCACGTACGCAGATGATACAGCAATAGTGGTGAAGGGTAGAAACTGGTCTGAGGCTCACTATTTTGCGGAGTCTGCATTGCAGATTACTATGAGGTGGTTAGCATTAAATTTGCTAACTATAAATTTAGAGAAGACAAAGTTTATTACTTTTAGCCCAAGACAGACTTTACAGCCTTCTCAGCGGTTTACTTTAGCGGCACATATATGTGGTACTGTACCAAACAGCAACTGTAGCTGCAGTAAAACTATGCGCACTGATTGCATTAAGTACCTTGGTATCTTGATCGATAGCACTTTGACGTAAAGTGGGCAAGTTAACTCGTTGGTGAAAAGAATAAGAAAATTAATATTCGTTTTTTAAAGTTTGAGAAACTCTGCTGAGTTATCTACTTTACGAACCATCTATTTTGCCTTAGCTCATTCCATTTTAACTTATGGTATTTCCGCCTGGGATGGTGCTGGGAAGTGTCTGACGTTACGTTTGGAACGGGCTCAAAGAGCAGTACTGAAGGTCAGGTCTCACAAGCCTATGTATTTCCCCACCAAGGAATTGTACGAACTTTGTAAAATTCCTACTGTAAGGCACTCTTTCGTGCTTAATGTAATACTGCGACACCATTCTGCTATGTTTTTTGATCTGGAATTGTCTGCACGTAAGCGGCATTCCGATAGGGTCTTCCAAACATATCCAACTAAATTACTAGTGGTTATTCGCCTGTTTATCTATTTCGCCCCCGTATTATGTAACAGAGTTAATAAAGCATTAAACATCTATCCTCACTCATCCAGAGAGTGTCGATTGCTTACGGACAAATGGCTAGATTCACTCTCATACGAAGAGTTCGAGAATCTAACTAAATGGTGTGGAAGTTCTGCGCGCAATACGTACATTAACAAACACACAAACACACACACACACACACACACAAGCACACCACACACAAACACACACTATACCCAAATTTTATTGTAATCAATGGAACGATGCTGTCGTCTCCTTCCTGGAGGTGGACGTTAATAGCCATGACACAGTTTTTAATTAATATGGCTGTTATCGAACATCTTTAAATTATATATTGTTCACTTGTTCCCAATAAAGATTATTATAAATAAAGATTATTATTATTGTAAATCTACGACCCCGATGCACGGCAAATCCCGAATGAGACTATGATTGCATCAATACTGAAAGCACTTCTGCAACCCCTTCATTTAAGTAAAAAAATAATTTCTAGAAGACTCATCGTTTTTAATTCTCGAAGACTCGTCGCTTTCATTTTTATAGGACGCATTGCTCGCGCATATCGATACCTCTGGGCTCAAAGAGCGTTAAGCACATTTTGGGGCATATGGAGTTAATAATACCATCGTATTCAGTTTTTCATTCTCTCTAATTCTAATAGTTTCCACATTCCCAAAAAAGTGTAACAAACAAATGTGTAACATGCACAAGAGCGAAACATAATATGGATACAATAAGTGATAAAGATAAAGAATTATTTGACAATCACATAAAAGAAAAAAAACAAGTTATAAAAGATTTAAAAAACATAAAAATTTGAAGTCTGTTGATAATGGAACTATTACATGTAGTTTTGATTTGCAAAAGGTTTTAGGCACGCCGCACGCTCAAAGTATGTTACTATACTATTCAAGAAAATTTGCGGTGTATAATTTAACATTTTACGAAAGCGGCACACAGGAAGTTTACTGCTATAACTGGGGAGAGAGCGACGGTAAACGAGAAAGCAATGAAATTGCCTCTTGTCTTTTAAAGTACTTAGAAGAGAAAGACTTAGAATTGGCATAAAAAACATTATTTTATAGTGTGACTCCTGTAGCGGCCAAAATAAAAATAAAACGGTATTGTCCACTATTAACTATTTTCTAAAGTCGGCAATTAATATAGAAGTAATACAAATAAATTATCTTTTGCCTGGTCATACATATATGCCCGTTGACTCTGTCCACGCGACGATTGAAAGAGAAGTGCAAAAATTAATTGTATGGAGTCCGTCGCAATGGCCGACATACTTTGAGACCGCTCGGAAAAAACCTAAGCCATACAAAGAGCTTGTTATGGACTACACCGATTTTCTGAATTTTGATCAATTAACTGCCAATACTTTCACACCAAACACATTGAAAAATATAAAACTAAAACAGATTAGAATTGCTACATTTAAAAAGAACTACGAAAACCAAATAAATGTCAAATATTCCATGGCAGAGGAAGCTGAAACTCAAAATATAACGTTAATGGAAAAGCCATCGGTCAAAGGAAAAGGAAAAGGCAAAGGCAAAGAAAAAAGTAAAGCAAAGGACAAGTCAAGCGAAAACAAAAAGCAGGAAGCAAAAATACATGGATTTGACACGTCTCTGTGACAACGGAACTATACCTAAGAGATTTCATGAAGAATATAGAAAGCTTCCATGGAGCTCTCATGTTTGTGATACATTAAATGAAACTGATGAAGAAGATAAAGAAGATGAAAATAATACTGAAAAAGAAAATAATTTTAAAGATGAATAACCCAAAAATTGCTTAAAACTTTCTTGTTTGCCCTTTAATTACGTATAATAAAAACTATTAACAATAACTCTTCAATTACTTAATTTTTAAAAAGCTTTTTGGTTATTCCCATTATCTCTATTGGGATGGAGATTATGGGAATAATCCATCAGGACGGGATGGGATACCCCCCACCCCGTTTAACCTGAGGTGGTTTAATGCAATTAATAGTCTATTTGAAATAGTATATATATATTATGTTAGACACGTATTAAAGCCACACACGAGAGTTACAAAAAGATACAAGAGTAGATTAGAAGGAGAAACGAACTGAAGAATATATAATGGCACTAGGTACAGTATTTAGGCAACGTAAACACGAAATAACACACACGATATGAGGGATGCTATTAGTAAGGGCGCAACGGACATGCAGTAAGCGTCGAAGTGTTTATGCGACTGGCGCGCGGCGCGGGCGCAAGCCCTCGGCCGCTCGCCGTAACAAACCGGTTTTGCATTCCTCATATCTTACAATATTAAATACATATTCATAATAGAAATAGTTTTGTCTGTCTGTCTGTAAATATTATATCTACTAATTTAGGTAACTACTTCCAAATAAGTTTCTAATTATTTAACACTACATTAAATATAAATATATATAAATATAGCTATGCTACACCACCCTCCCCCAGAGACCGTCCTACGGGCGATAAAAATCTGGGAATTTGACCTGACGACCGGAACGAGTCTTTCTGACGAGGCTGTCATTGGTATCAGGTAAGTCAGAATTTGGACTTTTATTACAAGTCCGAGTGGGGTGTGTGTCGGCTGTGGGAGTGTGACATTTTGAATGAGACGTATGGTGATGTCTTGAAGTTGTAGGTGTAGTGTCTGGATCACGCAGTATGTAAGCAGGTTTCAGCCTGTCGATAGATACCGTCACAAACTTACCATTGACAACTATTTTGAATATTTTATCACCACGCTGAATAACTTCGTAGGGTCCTGTGTAAGCTGGTTTAAGGGATCCGGCAACAGTGTCATCTCGCAGGAAGACATGGGAAGATGTCGCTAGATCTTTAAAAATGAATGGTGAACGTTGAACACCGTGACGTGTCGCTGGACAAGGTTTCAAGTGACGTGCGAACTGCCGCATACGTGATATATAATCTGTCACATCAGGGTCTTTGAGGTCTTCTGGACTAAGGAACTCACCAGGGAGACGGAGTGGTTCTCCATAAACTAATTCAGCTGGTGATGTCTTTAAGTCCTCCTTGTATGTGCTACGTAAACGTGCTACGTAAACGTGCTCCATAAACTAATTCAACACGCGCGCTCCCACCGTGCGAACGTCAACTGCGCTAATCCTAGCTGAGTATTTACGAAAACTAATAAAATTATCATTCAGTATAGTATCAAGTACAGTGGTTTAATAACAAGTATATTACCATGGTGCAGTGCAAATTGTGCAAGATATCGCTTGCGCGAGTGAAAGGCGATAGTATTACGAAATGTAAGGGTGAGTGTGAGGGTGTATATCACAAAAAGTGTGGCTTCAAAATCAAGGCATTCGCCGACACCGGCCTTTGTGATGAATGCCAAATCCCGCAAGCAGGTCAACCTTCCATCGACGTTGATCTAACAAAAACAACCCCGGAAAGACTGTTAGCCGAAGTAAATGAAAAGCTGGCAATAGTTTTCAACATGAAAAAAACATTGGAATCTATAATAATAATAATAATAATAATCATTTATTTGCATGAATATGAGTACAGGGTTGGACAATTCAATTAACAAAGGTTCATCATATCCTACCGGGTAGGCGTGCAAAACTTTTCGTCAGAAACTGATACCTACAGACATTGCAATACATAAATTAATGACAATCAGTTTTATTGGTCAAATATCAGGCAATTACAATAACAATAATTAAGTGGTCAAATAAATGTGTTAAGTCAAATTATTGATAATATGGAAATGTCACCGTCAAAGCACACTAGTATCACGGTCATTTAAAAACTCATCAATCGTGTAAAAACATTTATTAATGAGATATTTTTTAAAGTGAACTTTAAATAAATGTAGATGGAGTTCTCTTATGGCCCCAGGTATTCTGTTGTAAATTCTAGGTGCCATGCAAAAAATACTCTTGCTCATTAGTGCAGTTTGAGCCTTTCGCATGCATAACCTATCATTATCTCGTCTGTTCCGTATCGTTTTGTCTTGAAGACGTTTAAATATATTAGGATTAGACTTAACGAAGACTGCTGTTTCAAATATATAAAGTGCCGGCACAGTCAAGATACTGTTGTCTCTAAAAAATGGTCTACAGCTGTCAAGTGTTTGTAGTCCAAACATCGCTCTTATTACTCTTTTTTGAGATTTAAAGACGAGTTCTCTATTCGTTGAGTTACCCCAAAATATAATGCCAAATCTTAAGATTGATCCTACCATACCGTGATACGCTGTTATAATACGTGTACTATGTCTGAAGATATAAGCTTCTATGCAGAGAAGTACCAAGAGTTAATAGAAGAGAAAGAAAAATCCGACAAAAAGATTAAAGCATTGGAACATAAAAACTCGCATTTAGAAACACTTAACAAGTCCCTAGAAGAAAGAATAACCTATTTAGAAATACATGAGAAAGAAAGAAATGTGGAAATATTTGGATTGGAGGAAAAACCTAATGAAAATTTAGATTTAACAGTTAAAGGTGTAGCAGGAAAACTAGGCTTAGACGCCGAAAAGATATGTGAAATTAAAAGGGTAGGTGAAGAAAATAAGCGCGGAGCTGCGCGCAATACCAGCTCCGTGCGTGGCGACTCTGCTGACAACAATAAGCAAAAACCACGCCCAGTTGTAATCACACTATGTACACGAGCCGCCCGCGACAAGTGGTTAACTACAAGAAAAACCCACAAAATAACCAATGATGATGTTTTTGCCAACGGAAACAAACAAAGGATTTATATAAATGAGGATCTCACGAAGTACATGCGTAACATTCTCTGGACGGCGAAAAATGAACTAAAGCCCACTTATAGATATATTTGGATACAAAATGGTAGGGTGCTCATAAAAAAAGATGATCCAAATGATACAAAGATAAGATCAATCCGTACATTGAGTGACATAAATATGTACATAAACGAAATCACGGGCAATAAGTAATGGGTCCGTATATGGTTATGGCACTCAGTTAAATAATTGTACCAAAATTCGATAATCACGTATTGAATATAAAAAGTAATATAAAGTACAATAAATTCATATCCATAGATAGCTGGGAAGAGGAAATATTACAATGCAAGAAAGATTTGAATATTATTCACTTAAATATAAGGTCACTAAGAAAAAAATTTGATCAATTCCTAGTTTTAATTGATAACTGCAAGGAACACTTAGACTTTATTGCATTGAGTGAAATAAACATAAGACAGCAAGAACTACCATTGTATAACATAGAAGGATATGACACATATGTAAATACGAGGGAAAATAAGAGAGGCGGGGGGATTTTGCTATATGTTAATAATAAACTAAACTTCACCGCAAAAATACTAAATACTCGTTACTGTGAATTGATTCATGGCCGGCTTTTCCAAGACGGAATGAACCCTGTACATATTTTTGTCATATACCGGCCCCCAAAAACAAATAAACAAGGATTTGTTGAAGAAGTGCATAAGTTGTTATCTGAGATCCCAGTTGGCTGTGAATTATTAGTGATCGGCGACACGAACGTAGATCTTTTGTGCAAAACCGGTTCCGGCAGCGTTGTCAACAACTTCGAAAACAATATGTGTGAGATAGGTATGGAATGCGCCTTGCGTGACGTAACAAGGGAGGAGGTGTACGGTGACACTGTGACGCGATCGTGTATTGACCAGGTGTGGATTCGAACCCTGTGCAGTGCATCTTCATATGTATTGAACTGTAAGATATCAGATCACTATATTATAGGAGTGTGTCTTAATAAAGGTACCATAAATTCCGTAAGTAACAAACAATCTGAACGGACAATTTTTAATGATAAAAAGATTATTGAATTATTAGACAATATTACATGGTCGGACCTCCTGAACTGTAAGTGCCCTATTGATTTATATAATAGCCTTTATTTAATTTTTTGCGATGTTTATAATAAGTCGAAAACACAAATAACTATACGTAACGGTAGGAAGAATAAGCCATGGATCACTGAAACAATTAGAAGAATGATTTATACTAGGGATAAACTCTTTCAAAAATGGAAATCAAATCCTAACGATATGACTTTAAGATTACAATACAATAAATATAGAAATAGAACGAGTAAATATATATGTAGGGCTAAAAATAAATATCGCCAGGCAGAGATAAAAAAATGTAACAAGAACGTTAGAAAAATCTGGGACAAAATAAACACATGGGTAGGGAGGGAGAAAAGTAGCCTAGACGATATTATTTTAAAACACTTAGGTAGAATAGACAGCAAGGTTGACATATGCAATAACTTTTCGACTACCTTCACTCAAGAAATCTCAGAGATAAAACATGTATGTCGATATAGGTTAATGGATAGGTCTACTTATGTCGACAATAGCCAAGTGTCAATGAGATTTCAAAGAGCTTCTCCAGAAGATGTTTATAAAATTATCAATTCGCTAAGCTGTGAAAAATCTGCAGGTGTAGACAATATAAGGGTAAAGGAAATAAAGTATCTAAAGTCGCAAATAAGTCCTATATTAGCCTTATTTATTAATTTGTGTGTAGAAAAAGGAATATACCCTCAACAATTAAAAACTGCACTGATAAGGCCGATTTTTAAGCAAGGTGCACATACAGAATACTCAAACTATAGGCCAATAGCTATACTCTCAGTAATAAATAAAATTATGGAAAAGTATGTTGTAGGCCAAATAAGCACGTTTTTGGAGAAAAATAATATCTTAACAAATGCCCAACACGGTTTTAGGCGAGGTAGGAGTACGGCTACAGCTCTGGCACAATTCTCTAATGATATCAATGAATACCTAGACCTGCGGAAGCAGGTGGTGGTGATCTATATTGATTTCAAAAAAGCATTTGATACCTTGGAGCACCACCAGTTACTTCAAGCTATGCAGGAGTGTGGAATCGCGGGACCACTTAATACATGGCTCCGCGCATACCTCACAGATAGGACGCTAAAAACTGTTGTCGATGGAGTGGTAGGGGAGGCTAAAAATATCAGGTGTGGCGTGCCAACCGGATCGGTGTATGGCCCGGTAGGGTTTATTATGCATGTTAATAGCATGTGCAATGTGGTGCATAACTGTCATATGTATATGTATGCAGATGATACATGTCTGGTGTACGCTGATAACGATCTAAGTATAATAGAAAAAAAAATCCAAGACGATATCACAAATATTATAAAGTGGGCACATGATAACGGACTTGTTATAAACATAAACAAAACAAAATGTATGCATATACACTCACCCTATCACAAAAGTATTGGACGCTCGCCGCGCATTATAGGACATAGCTATGAATGTCTGCATAGCGAGTACGACGGCAGTGGATCGCGGTGTGAGTGTGCGGCTATAGAGGTGGTGGGAGAGTACAGGTACTTAGGATTAGTGATAGACACCAATTTTTCTTGGAAAGCGCACATTACTAAACTTTGTGATAAATTACGATCTGTCCTTGTAAAATTCCACCACCTCAGTGGCGTACTGGACAGGGCTACTTTGTTTGTTGTTTACTATGCGCTGGTGGATTCGCTGCTTTCCTATGGACTGGCATGTTATGGACGCACGTTTAAAACGTACTTGGATAAGATTAAAGCCTTGCAAACAAGATTTATGAAAAGGTTAGTAGACAACTATAAAACAGAATTACGGTGTAAAATAACCAACTATGAGGAATTGTTTGTTGAGTGTAAAATCCTGCCAGTGCATGAGAAGGTAGCGCTATTAGTAGCATTAGATCATTACTGCCACCAAGAGTACAAAGTCAGGGCTGTGCAACTAAGGCCTCGAGGTGCAAAATATTGTAGGACTTTTGAGGTGCCCATTTGCCATAATTATTATGGCCAAAGATGCAATAAATATTTAGTACCAACTATATATAACAGTTTACCTACAGACATACATAGAAAGTGCTTGTACTTCAAAACGGTCGTTTAAATACAAAGTAACAAAGTTTCTTCTAAATGTGATCAGTGAAAACATGACGGGAACCTAAAGTATAGTTATTATAACTACACTTTGGGTTCCTGTCATGTTTGTTACTTAAGTATCTTTGTTAACAATAACTAATCACTAGGTAATTTTAATTAATTTGATTAAATGATCGTTACTGTAATTTTGCATGTTATTTATTTTATTATTTTAAATTTTATTTTTATTTTTTTTTATTTTTGTAAAAAGGATATGATAATGTAATTGTTGAATTATAATAAAGAGTGTAATAACAATAGTTAAATTAATGTAATATGATAAAGTGGGAGCTACGTCTGCCAACAAACTGCTGTGCAGTTTGGCAGAAGTAATTAAATATTGTAATACGTTTTTAAATTCAAATAAACAATATTATTATTATTATTATTATTATTAATACGAGTGGAAGAGACTCGACCCAGTTACTATCACTGTGGCAGGTTATTGCTGCCTTTACCTGGCGGTATACACGTTCCAGGATGCCGTTGCATTTAGGATTATAAGCTGTGGTCCTCTTGTGTTCGAATCCGATGATACGAGATAAATGGCTGAACAAATGTGATTGGAACTGCCTCCCACGATCTGTGACGATTGTGGTTGGGCACCCGTAACGAGCGATCCAACCGCTGAGCAATGCCTTAACAACGGTTTCGGACGTAATATCCGGTAATGGTATTGCTTCAGTCCAACGCGTAAAACGATCGATCGCTGTTAGACAGTACCGGTATCCTTGCGATAATGGCAGTGGACCAATGAGATCGATGTGTATGTCTCTAAATCGTGCTCGGGGTAGCCTGTATCTGCCCAACGGTGAAGATGCATGTCTATGTATTTTTGACCGTTGACATGCTATACAATTACGCGCCCATTCCGTACAGTTTCTTTTAATGATAGGCCAAATATAGAGATCTGTTATCAAACGAATAGTGGCATTCGCACCAGGATGGCTTAAAGAGTGAAGGCTGTTAAAGACTTGTCTGTGTAAAGCTTTTGTCACGAAAGGTCTGGGTGAAGTCTGACTCACGTCACAAAATAGCGAAGTGTCGGTACCAGGCAGTTTCACTTTTTCGAGGCGCAGTGAGGTGTTGCCACTTAAGAACTGCTGTAACTCGGAATCAGTGGTCTGCGCTGTAGCTAACTCCTGAAAGTCTATTGGTAAGCTAACCTCCTCAATACGCGATAAGGTGTCAGCTACCACGTTGTCCTTTCCGGAAATGTGCCTAATGTCAGTGCAGGACTGTGAAATAAAGTCTAGGTGACGGAATTGCCTAGGTGAGCACTTCTCTTTCCTAGAATGGAACGCGAATGTTAGAGGTTTGTGATCGGTATATATCACAAAGTCTCGAGCCTCGATCATGTGACGGAAATGTTTAACCGCCTCATATATGGCTAAGAGTTCTCGGTCATAAGGGGAGTACTTGACTTTTGATGGGGATAATTTGCGAGAATAAAAAGCTAATGGCTGCCAAGTGGCCTCCTTAAGTTGCTGCAGCACTGCTCCAATGGCAGTATCTGACGCATCAGTTACTAGAGCAAGCTTCGTGTTACAATCTGGGTGGGCAAGCATGGTAGCCTTGCATGGAATCAGTTTGCAAGATTTGAAGGCGTCAAGTTCTGTGGGTGAAAATGTTACAGGGTGTGAACCCTTCACAGAACCGGTCAGGAGCGCATTCAACGGTGCTTGGAGACTCTCTGCGTCGGGAATAAACCTCCTATAAAAATTTATCACACCTAAAAATCTGCGTAATTCTTTAACTGTCTTAGGTACTGGGAATTTGCTAATGGCATCCACCCTTTCAGGTAAAGGTTTGGTGCCACTTGCGGAAATACGGTATCCTAGGAAAGTTATCTCAGATGCACCGAATACGCACTTTGCTGAGTTTATCACCATGCCGTACTCTTGAAGCCTGGTGAAAACCTGGTTCAAGTGCTGTTCATGAGATTTCTGGTCTACTGAATGGCCCAGTATGTCATCCAAATAGGGATACGCGAAATCGAGCCCGCGGAGCATTTCATCCACGAACCGTTGAAACGTTTGCCCAGCGTTTCGAAGTCCAAATGTCATGCAAGGGAATTCGAATAGGCCAAACGGGGTCGTGATTGCGGTCTTCTTAATATCATCTGGATGGACACCAATCTGATTATATGCCTTGACGAGATCGAGCTTGGAGAATACAGTACATCCTGTAAGGTTGTGTGAAAAATCCTGTATATGGCGAATGGGGTACCTGTCAGGGATTGTCCGGGCGTTCAGCATTCGGTAGTCACCGCAGGGCCGCCAACTGTTGTCTTTCTTCGGTGCAAGGTGGAGGGGAGAGGCCCAAGGCGACTCCCAAGGCCGACACGTACCAACCTGCAACATAGCTTCGAATTCCGCTTTCGCAATTTTTAGTCTATCCGGCGCTAACCTGCGGGGTGCACACGATACCGGTGGTCCAGGTGTAGTGCGTATGTGGTGTAGTACCTTGTGTTTAGGTGTGCGGTGTATACCTGATGGTCGAGTGATGTCGGGGTACTTTGCTAGTATAGCATGGTAAACCGAAATATCACCCGATGTTACCTTAACCGATAAAACATCGTCAGAAAAACCCGCGACCGAAGCCGCGGTAGCGAGCATAGTTTTACCGTCTATTAAACCTGTCTATTATACCAAGTGGTGTCATAATATCTTATGCGGATGACACGGCTTTATTATTTGCAGCGAAATCTTGTAGTGAAGTTTTTGAGCTCGCTCAGACATGCTTCAACTGGCTATATAAAAATCTACTAACCCTAAATACAGATAAAACCAAATACATTATATTTTCAATGAGGGGTACAAACATACCTATAATTAGTCCAAAGATATACGCACATAGCTGCAAAATATCTGCTGACTTTGCGTGTACCTGCCCTGCTTTAGCAAACTCCGATGAAGTGAAATATCTAGGTGTCATCCTTGACCAACATTTGAATTTCCGTAAACACGTTGACTTATTATGTACAAGGGTACGAAAATTAATATATAATTTTTAAGAGTCTTCGCAGTGTAGCCGATTACACATTATTAAGACAAGTCTATTTATCGTTGTGTCAATCAATACTTACTTATTGCATTACTTCATGGGGTGGTGCAGCAAAGTCAATATTACTGCCTTTAGAGCGCGCTCAAAGAGCCATTCTGAAGGTGGCGACATTCCGCCCATTCATATTTCCCACACACGAACTTTACACTGCATGTAATGTACTAACAGTCCGACAGTTATTTATATTGCACAGCATTCTAAAACAGCATACTGAACTTCCCTATAACCCCATACCATCAAATAAGAGAAGGAAGGACATAGTGTGTAGCAGGCCTCAAGCTAGTCATACATTTGTTCATAGATTTTATTTATTTTTAGGACCTTTTTTTATACAATAAAATTAATAGAATACTAAATATATACAGCCTCAATAATAAAAAATGTATGATCATGTTATCAGAATATGAAGGTAAATTTAACTATGCAGACACAGAAAATGTATTGGCAATTGTTAAATGAGTCTTGAATAGTTTTTGTATAATATTATTTTCTATTATTTGCTTTCGTACGTGTACACTTTGTAGTATTTTTTATATTTTCTAGTGATCTGTTATGTTTATCTTACATTTCCACCTTAAAAATTCCATTTCAAGCGATCGCCTGAAACACAGGTTTACCCTAGTTCAGGCAGGCAGCGACTAAAGTTTTTAACAAAATCTTAATATCTTTATGTGTAGAAAATCATACAATATGAATCATACTACACAGTCATAAGAATAAAATAACACTACTATTTTACGCTAGTGTAATTCAGTCTAATTATCGTCTAAGATCTATGTTAAACTGAAATGTCCTACACTGTAATATTTATATTGGTCAAATAAAAAAAAGAAAAAAAAAAATTAACGCTGGTTACGCACATCTACAATTAAATTATAAAACGATAAAAAATCGACACCTATTATCGCTCGTGTTACGTCGGCTATAATAAATCGCCAGGCGAAGTCACGTCGTAAATTTATATTTAATATTAAATGTGCATACCCATACGTATTTCTAACAGAGCCGTTAGCTGCGAACAATTCATAATTAGTTTTAACACAATTCCTTTTAATAAAACTACGAGGAAACACACATGGGTCACTGCCGGTATCTACCAAAAATTGTATTTTCGGTTTAAAGAATTTATTTCTCATACAAACATACAGTCCATTTATAATGAGATACAAAGTTAAAAGTAATAATACAATGCAATTTAGCTCTAGAGTATTAGAAGTTACATGTACATACATATTTCTTAAGCTTATTTTTAAATGTGTTCACGTTTTCGCATTCTTTTATAACGGCCGGCAATCTATTGAACAGCTGTGCTCCCTCAAACAATATGGTTTTTTTACCGTAATTAGTGCGTGTGTTGATAAGTTCGAGTCTGTTCTTATTTCTCAAGTTATGTGACATTGTTTTGTTCTTTAGTTTTAAATTAGTTTGGATTGAGTTAGTGGTGATGTTTTTGATAAGAATACAAGTATAGTAAATATACAGCTGCCTAATATTTAATAGTTTTGTTTTTTCGTATAGGGTTTTTGTTGGAGTGAGGTGATGATAACGGAATAGAATTTTGATTACTTTATTTTGGGCTCTTTGAAGTGAGTTTAAATTAGTTACCGCTGCTGTACCCCATATCTCAATCAAATATTCTAAATGTGATTTGACTAGCGAGTTATAAATTAGTGTACGTACTTTGCTTGGAATACAGTTTGTCACCTTCCGTAATGCTCCTAATAATGATGTTAGTTTGTTTCTGAGGTGGTCAATGTGTAATTTCCAAGTTAGTTTTTCGTCTACCCGTAATCCAAGATATTTTTCGTTAGTTGACCGTTTTATTATTTCGTTATTTATTTTAAGAGGCGCGAAGTCCGGTATATGTTTATTTTTAGTGGTGAATATCACAGATTAAGAGATATGTACATAGTACAGATAAGACACCTCCTGAACAAACGTCATTTCATATGAGTTTGAGTCTTCATGACGATGATCCGCTAGGGGCGCTAGTGAGCCGAACGTAGGCCAGTGCATACCATCAAAATCGTCGTATCGATATCGATAAAATAGTGATGCGAAAAGTCGGTTTCCCTCATTTTGAAATTAGTCTTATTTTTTATTCTTATCATTTTTAAAAAGGTACAAAAATTGAAACAACTTTTAGTTTTTAATCTTATATTTCCTGCTTTTCATAAACTTGTTGTAGTCTAATTTTTGAACTGTACTTAAATTTGCCTATTTTACCTTTCTTTGAACTGTTCCACCCAAAATTAAGTTGATGCCTCGGCACCAATTAAAAATTTGTAATCGTGTTATGATCTTAATAAAATGTTCTTTTAATAGATCTTTATGGGAAGGACAGCCCAACCATTCCAAATTTATTTCTTCTAAATGTTTTTGGTTTAACATTCTTGTATACGTATTTTTTATTGCAGTTATGTTCCAAGTATTAGTTTATTGCATTGATTAATTGAGAAAATGCTACAATAATTGGGTACAGGGATACTTTAAGTTTTTGTTTTTTAAACTTTTTCGTTCTCTATACAAAGTTAATTCATGCACATTTGTCAACTCCTTTGTAATCATTGTTTTTTTTTTGCATTTAATACATTTAAACCCCTTACATTATTGATTATGCAACCTGTATGAAAGTAGAAGAAGTTGATATTGCAGCATTCTTCTGTACAATATTTGGCTCTTTTTCTACAATCGTGGTTGCTTGGTATGAATGACATGGGGACAACAATTACTTTAGATTTAATATTGTTGCCCCTACATCATCCTCACAATTTGCATAATTAGAATGAATACTTAGCATATTGGTCATAATCAAGGATTTGAAAGAGTTTTCGAATGTGTATGTATCTGGATTCTTATTTCATAATTGTGAGATCTTATTTTACCAAAAAAGTTTTTCAGGGGATCTTGGTTGAAATTACTTGTATGATAGAACAAAACTTTTTTAGAAAACAAGACATCTTTTAACCTTAAATGGCTTTCTAAGGTTGTCATCACATTATCCAATGTGGGAACATTTTTAATTTTTTTGTGTTCTGCTAGCATGATTAATATATATATATAAATTTTAATAGTTTTAATTGCATCAGCCCAAAATACTGCATGTGGTGAATTAAGTTTCACAGGGCCCCTCAATTTCCGGGAGCTTGGCCTCCTCTTGATCCAATGCAACTATCAAACAATTTGTCAAAGAATTCAACTGCATCCGCTGTATTTCTTACAGTGCTGCTAACCAGGCTTCCATCTGCTTGATGACCTACAAAAAAAACAAAATTATTGTTTGGACTACTACAGCAATAAAAACTGTAGTGTTTTATTGTTGCTGCTTAACTGCAAAAAACATTTACTATTACTTTTACACCTGAAACTTAAAGGATTATTTTTGTCCAAAATTGTTCAATACTTGCTTTAATAGCTATATAATAGTTTTAAACTAGTCAATAATACATTTTTGTATTATGATATGGCTTTGGAAAAAAACACATAGGGTTTTCAGTTGTACTCTTGAATGGAGTGTATACTTGTATCACATATACAGTTATGTAGTTATTTGTAGTAGTAGTAGGAAACTTTCTAGTTCAAAAGCTGCCTTAATACTGAACAAAGTTTTTACTAAATAGATAACAAAGCATGTGATTCTAAAAATATGTTAATTTATCTTACCTCTTGTTGTGATATTTTCCATCGATGTTGAGGGCTTCAATTTGATCAACTGAGCCCAACCTTTAATTTGTTTCAAAAGGAACTTTTTTTGGCTGTGCACAAGTCGTATTCATTAAGGGCCCCTTACAATAATTGTGATCTAATGTAGTAGTTAATTTGGCATATGTGTGATCACTTTCAACTGAAATTTAAAAACAGCAGGTATATAACAAAAATCATTCTGTAACATAACTAGAGCTCTTGGTAAATTATAAACTACTTTTACACACAAACTTTAACACATCATATTAATTTAAATACAATGACCAATTATTTTAACCACTCACTAACCTTCTATATTCACAGGATTTGTTGGTATTCTTGTTGTTATTTCTTCTTCAGACATTAATGTAGAGCAAGCATTATATAGCCTTTTATTTCCAATAAGAAACTTTTGTTCAGTGCCTTATACAAATTTTTCTTTCTATCAATTGTTGCGGAGTTAGCTGCTTGGCTTGTTGATAATGAGGTGCTACTTGTTTAAGCCATATTTGCTGTAATGTTTCATTTCGAGGGAATCGAAACAAAGTAACATCGTATTTCGTCTTCTGACACGATATACAGCATGAAATTTATTTCATTTTTGAAATATTCTATACAACAAATGCACTTATATTAGTAATCACAGTTTTAAATACTGAGAGAATAAGCTACGGAAATTAATCAACGCAAAACCTTTCGATCAACTTCAAAACTGTAACAGACTATTTGACATTTAAATTTGTGACAAATACACATGACAGTTCTGTCATCGGCCCATACTAGCGGCCTCTGCTGGGGTTACGTTATGAATACCCAAGCTCCTAGAGTCAAAAGCCAATGTATGAAGTGTCAACGCCGTGGTGAATATCATGAATGAGGTTTTTGATGTGTTAATTGTTAGAAGGTTGTATTTTAACCACTCTTTTAGTAGATCGAGGTCATGTTGAGCGTCCCTTATGATGTTATGAATTGACTTATCGAAATAAAAGAGAACAGTGTCGTCTGCATACATTTGTAGGTGTCCTGTTAATCCGATTTTATTAATATTGTTACCATAAATTAAAAAAAGTAACGGACTTATGATGGAACCCTGAGGGCAGCCGTAATACATGTTTTGGACGGAGCTACAGTAAGAATCTCCTATTTTAACAATTTGACGTCTATTTTCCATATACGATCTGAACATTTTATGCGCTGTTCCTCTAATGCCTATGTTGTCTAGCTTTTCTAGCAGTTTTTGGTGACTCACGGTGTCGAATGCCTTTTTTAGGTCGATAAATATTCCTAAAGCATAGCCCCCTTGGTCTATATAGGTTTTAATTTTGGTAACTAGATCCGTCGCGGCTGTGAGAGTACTTGATTTAGGGCGAAAGCCATATTGTTCATCTATTAGGAATTTTTTGTCTGTTAAGTAGTTGATTAGGCGCCTGTATAGTACACGTTCGAATATCTTGGACATTACGGGTAGAACCGACACTGGTCTATAGTTGCTTGGGTCAGTTCTACTTCCAGATTTGTAAATAGGACTGACCCTAGCCACCTTGAGCGTATCAGGGAAGATACCATGCAGTAAGCAGTCATTTATACAGTTTGTTAGTGGCTCGACAATTATAGTTTTTAGACATTTTATTGCCTTAGTACTGATTCCATCTAGTCCAGTGCTCGTGTTACTATCGAGGTCGTTTATGATGTTTATTATTTCCTCCGTAGTACTGGGTGCAAGTGCGTGTAGTGTTATATCATGTGTGTAGTCGTGATTATACATTAGTGTGTTACCTGTGTTTGAGTGATATGTGTCAGGTATTCTTTTTGCTAAGTCTTCTCCTATAGATGTGAAAAAAGAGTTAAACAAGTCGCAAATTGAGTTACCTTCCGTGAGTAGTCCTGAGTATGACATCAGTTTGGGAGGAGCAACACTGTCTTTAAATTTATTTAAACCTAGGTTATTAATCAGGTCCCACATTTTTTTTGGTCGATTGCTGCAGTTACGAAATAGATTGTAGTAATAGGTCTTCTTATGTGTGTTTGTTAATATCTTTACTTTCTGTTTTTCTTTTTGAAATTTCTTTCTTATATCATCGTTCTCTGGGTCCAACTTAGTTTGTTGCCATAAATTGTTTCGTACATTGATTGAGTTTATAATATCCTGATTAATCCAATCCTTTTGGGGTGGGTTTAGAAATTTAATCTTAACTATTTTGTTCTTTTCTATTTGTTGTGATATAAATGTCTCAAGGTGGTAGTAATCGTGGCCATCACTGTTGTATTTTGCTTCTAGAGTATTGTTGTACAATTTCTCATAGTCCAGTGCCTTATACTGTTTCTTTTTGTTAAGTCGAGGTTCCAGTCGGCCCACTTGGAGATAGATTTGCTTATGATCAGATAGACTTGATTCGATTATCGAGAGGCTAAGACAATGGTTGTTTATGTTAGTACAAACATGGTCCAATATTGTCCTTGTCGTGGCCGTATCGCGTGTGCTGTATGCCTTGTCGATTTTGTTTAGAATTCTGTAGCCGGCTTCTTGAATTTCACATTGGTATTTTAGACCGCTACTGTTTGCTCTAAGTAAGTCTATATTGAAATCTCCAAAGACCACTGATCTTCTTCGACGCTCCAATTGGGACGAATATATTTCCAAAAAAATATTTATGTTGGTGCCTCCGGGTTTATAAATCGCTCCAATATTTAGTGATAGTTTGTTTATGTATAGCCATAAATAGTGGTTCCCGTTCTCACATAATTCTTCTGTTATGCCATATTTAATACTATCGTGCACATAAATGGAGACACCTCCGCCTTTACAGTCCTGTCTATAATTGTAGATATGATTATAATTCGCCAGTTGATAAAGTTTCGCATCGGTTTCTGAGTTAATCCAGGTCTCAGTAAAAATCAACAGATGAGTAGTCATTTTAATAGCTTTTAGAATGCATTTTATTTCGTCGAACTTACCAGCCCTGCGAATACTGCGTAGATTAGCGTAAAAAAATCTGAGAGAAGACGGATGCAATGAAATGTCCTCGTATATATTTACTACTTCATGACACAGTCTGCTAGCATTATCCATCGGTTTGGCATTTTGTAATGGGGTGCTTACTGGTTTTTTTGGGTTACGACAACTATTGTAGGTGTTCCTTTCACATATTTAATAGTTAGATTTTTTTCGCCATCCTGTGTACGCTTATTTAGCTCTTCCTTCAGAGATTCTAGGTATTGCTTTTGTTTTGGGGTTTGATCAGAAAAAATCTGTATGTTTTCAGGTAATTTTGTTCTATTTTTTAACAAGTATTTTGCAGTCTTTGCATTTTCGAAATGAATTTTTATGGGTCGGTTCTTATTTTGCACATATTTTCCCAGTCTTCTACACGTAATCGCCTTAGGACAGTCCTCAGTAAGCATGGTTATTACTTTCAAAACTTCCTGATTATCGTGCTGTTGTCTCAAATTCCAATTTTTATTATTTATTTCCGATATACCCACTATCACAATGTTCTTCTCGCGATCGTATCGGTCCTTGAGTTCTAGGATGAGATTCTCGTGACACTCGACTGGCGATTTCAGAGTCGAACATTTTGTATTTTGTTGATTTTTAATCTGAGATATTTCGGTTTCTATATGTTTTATTTTGACCTCCGTAGCGGTTGTTTTGGTTTTGATATTTTCGATATCCGTATTCGCACGTTCGAGCTTTAGTTTTAGTTTTAGCTTTAGTTTTCGATTTTAGTTTTATAGTCTGTAATAAACAAGCGACCGGAGTTCGGGCAGGCGTCGGCCGCCATCACGGACTGCCCTAAGCTTTTCCCGTATAATCACAAGGTTTAATACACTTAGACGTTTTCTCACTAAATTTCCAGTGATACCAGCAAACTGGAAATTTCCTGTAGTTGGATTGGGAACGATTAGTACGCGAATGTTCACGCTCACGATTACCTGACGAAGACCTTCTTGTTCTAGAGCGTGACATCCTTTCCAGCTTGGTTGACAACTGATGTACCTGGCGCGTGAGTTCTGCAACTTGGTTACAGAGGTCACCCTGGCTGTGTGATGTAGAAGCTGCTGCTATATGTAGGCTCGGTGTCGCAATGTCGTGGATGCGGTCTGCTAATTCGGCCACGTCCTCTAGAGTAGCTTTGGACTGTAAGGCTACAATTGCTTGTATATTGTTAGGTAGTCTACTAGCCCACATGGTACGGAGAAATTCCGGGGGTACATCGGGCCCTGAAGGATACCGGATATCGGAACTGAAGAATATATAATGGCACTAGGTACAGTATTTAGGCAACGTAAACACGAGATAACACACACGATGTGAGGGATGCTATCAGTAAGCGTCGAAGTATTTATGCGATTGGCGCGCGGCGCGGGCGCAAGCCCTCGTCCGCTCGCCGTAACAAACCGGTTTTGCATTCCTCATATCTTACAATATTAAATACATATTCATAATAGAAATAGTTTTGTCTGTCTGTCTGTAAATATTATATCTACTAATTTAGGTAACTTACAAATAACTTACAGGTAACTTACAAAAAAAGTTTCTAATTATTTAACACTACGTTAAATGTAAATATAGCTATGCTACAATCCCTTTTTATTATGAAAATTGTACAATATTAAATGCAAACTTTGTGATTTACAACACAATTAAACATTGCTATTATCATTTACTACATCATCAACAGCCTATACTAGTCCACTGCTGGACATAGGCCTCTCCTTAGAAAGGAGGTTTTGGCCTACTATACCACGCTGGCCAGACGGGTTGGTATAGGGTTTCTCTGACCGCCCAGAATAGGGTACGCCTCTGGCGCCCTCAGAGGGTAATGGCGGTCAGAGCCATACGCGGTTACCGCACCGTTTCGACGGAGGTGGCGTGCGCGTTGGCCGGAACTCCCCCGTGGGATTTGGAGGCGGAAGTGCTCGCCGAAGTTTATCGGCGAGTGGCTGACTTCCGGGCGGAGAGCGGACTTCGCCCTCCGCCCGAGGATGTGCGCGAGTGGCGCGAAGCCGCTCGCCGAGCCACGATGGCTCGTTGGTCGTTCCGGCTGGAGACTCCACGCGCTGGCTTCGCCGCCGTGGAGGCTCTCCAGCCGGTCATCGCCGAGTGGGCAGGGCGGCAGCACGGGACCCTTTCCTTCCGGCTGACGCAGGTGCTTTCCGGGCACGGTTGCTTCGGGAAGTACCTGCACTCGGTCGCTAGGAGGGAACTGAGTCCCGCCTGCCACCACTGCGACTGCAGTGAGGACTCGGCCCAGCACACGCTGGCGGTCTGCCCCGCATGGGCGGCGCAGCGTCGGGCCCTCACTGCAGTCATCGGAGTGGATCTCTCGCTACCGACCGTAGTACGCTCCATGGCCGGTAGCGACAGTTGTTTTACCGCGGTCGCAACCTTCTGCGAGGTAGTAATCTCGCGGAAGGAAGCGGCGGAGAGGGCCCGGGAGGACGACCTCCACTCGGACCCGATCCGCCGCCGGCGAACCGGGCGGCGGAGGCCCGCCTACCACAGCCTCATGCCGCCCTGAGTGTGGCCGCGGGTGGACGGGGTGGGTTTCCCCTCCACCCGCATTAGTTTGGCCAGCCGCGAGGGGGCGGCGTCCGCGTGTGCCGGACGTCGCCTATAAAGAGAGGAAAAACACTGAGACGGAGCCCGCACCAGGAGCGGGCTGGCGCTAGGAGGGGTCCGGATGTCTTAACAACAGCTGTTCCCGGATCCCTCCTGTTACAGGCGCAGAGTGGCACACCGTGTGGTTTTAGTCGGTCCGAGTCCGACACACCACCCCGCCGCAAACCCCGGAGGGGTGACGGTCCGAGGGGATTTCCACACGTTAAAAAAAAAAAAAAAAAAAAAAAGGGTTTGTTTCAAGTTTTCCTTCTCTCTGCAGTGGTGTTGTCCTGCGTAGTTTGCTCCCTTAGTCGGCTCTTACGACACCTGCGCGATGAATTGGGGTGGTGACAATTTGTATTCTTAATCCGTCACCACACGGATTTACTACATAATATTATACAACTTTTTTACGCTAGGTTATATTTACTGCCTAAGTTAATAACGTTAGCTGTTTTTAAATGGGTTTAAAGGACATTTTGTAGCATTTTTTAGGTAGTAAAGCAAAACTATTTTCTAACATTTATATTTAGACTTAATTTACTAACATTTACTTAAAAAAAATTTAGGAAAATGTAAGTATTTTTCTCATAGATTGTTTTTACATAATCATTGAAACAAAAAAGTTATAGCTAATTTTGTTTTATTTTTTAGGTTTTTTGGCTCTCCTGAACAGTAGCTGTTTTGTGCTATACGCCCTTTGAGCTCAGAGGTATCGATATGCTTACAAGTTGTTAGGTTGTTATGTTTTTTCTTTTTGTTTTTAGATAACCTGATTCTTCGTATTATTGAAAATCATCATTGATATTACCAATTTTTTTTTAATTCTATATACATAATGTTATGAAAATTTATTTAATGTATATTATTATTTTTTAATCTTAGGCAAAAATAACAATTTTGTTCTAACTAAAATTCTCTATGTCTTATATAACCCACCCCTGGTCGCTCCCGGCGCAAAGGTGCCCATAACGCTAGCTGCGTTCCCACGCTGAATGGCCACGGCCAACCTCTGCACCAGGAACGACCCTGAGCGGGAGTCACCAGTCACTTTGTTCAGCCTGTGCCTTAACTCATGTATAAACACCTTAGCGTCTGTACTCCAACTGCCCAAGGTCTCAACTGCTATGGGCACGAAATAATAAGTCGTCTCCAAAGGCGAGTACTTTATCCTTTTCCTCACACAGGCATCTTCAGCGGCGCTCGACGGGGCACGGAGGGTGCGACATAGGTGGCTGGCAACAACAGTGCTGACGCATGTGGCGTCCCAGATCAGGCACTTGCCATTCTTCCAAGGCACCAGCGTCAGTGCTTGAGCACACAAGGAATGTTGGCCGATATAAGGGCTCTACGAACTATGTCATTAAGAGCATGATGTCGCGGAAACCACCCCGTGCAACGCTGACAACTCAAAGTATGGTGGCCATCGGCCTCCACCATAGAACTGCAGGTGCATATATGGGGCTCACACACCCTGCAGCCCAGGCGGAAGGCCACCGCCACGCGCAAGGAGTCGCCGTCAAGTAATGTGCCAAGGTGAGGTGATGGGAGTGGCGTGCAGCCATGCTCCAAACTCGGATTGCGACACAGCTATAGCCATATCAGTCCCTGAAGCACCGTCCAGCAATCTTTCCTGGATTCCCCTAACCCCCACATCATCCCACGCCCGCTGAACGTGTCCCTCCGCGGGGATAGCCGCATCCGGGTTGAGGGCCGACCAAGCCGATATGGCCCCCGACACAAACGGGACGCTCACCTCACCACCATATGCATTCAATAGGGCTTTAACGAGGCTAGCAACCCCGTGCGCAGACGACAGAAAAGCCGGCACGCCCACATCACATGCGCGACGCACCCCAAGACCGCCACATCGAATCGGGAGAGCCGCATGACTCCACTGGGCCTCATTTAGTGAGACATTGATGACGGATTCTACAACCGATTTTAAGGTTATGTCGAAAGAGAATACTTCCTCAGGGCACAACCAAATTGGGGTGGTTCTTAGTAGGTAGGTGATTTTCGGGAGGGCGAAGCACATACGCATCAAGACAATAGCTACATGTGCGGAAAGTTCTTTGAGACGTACATGAGCAGTAAGAAGTAGACATTGCGTCGAGAAAGATAGGAGAACCCAAAAGGTTGAAATCAGAAGATGTAAGCTCCTTGAGGCCTGGTAGAAGGGTACCAAAACGAGGGAAGTGAATTCAAGCGTCAATGCTGCAGGGGAAGAATTCACACTTCGAGGGATTCACCTCCAACCCTAAGTCTCCAAGGCGTGGAGTGAGAGTTTTAAGATCTTGGAGCACGACTTTCGGAGCACCCCCAATAATGCCATCATCCAGGTACCACGCGTTCAACGGAGAATTGAGCTCGACGATCACTCTGTGTATTGCCAGGCTAAAAAAGAGTGGACCTAGCGGATCCCTAGACCCGAGACCCTGCTGCGCTCCCACTTGAAAAATTATGAGCTTATCGTAGAAGAAGAGATTAGAAGGGAGTCTGTAGACCTGATGAAGAAATGGATAAAGTGCAGGAATTTTCTCCTTCATCATCATCATCAGCCTATCGCAGTCCACTGCTGGACATATGCCTCTCCCATTGCACGCCACTTAGATCGATTTTGGGCTTCTCGCAACCAGCTCCTGAAAGTGGGCACCTGGCCTGTGGGCGTCCTACACTACTTTTGCCGAGACGCGGTTTCCACTCAAGAACTCGTTTTCCCCAACGGTTGTTGGTTCTGCGGCTAATATGGCTAGCCCACTGCCACTTCAGCTTGCTGATCCGGTAGGCTATGTCGGTAACCTTGGTTCTCTGCCGGATCACCTCATTTCTGATGCGATCCCTTAGAGAAACGCCGAGCATAGCCCTTTCCATAGCACGTTGAGCGACTTTGAACTTGTGGGCCAGCGGTACCGTAAGTGTCCACGTTTCAGCTCCGTGTGTCATGACGGGTAGGACGCACTCATTAAAGACTTTCGTCTTAAGGCACTGTGGGATCGACGATGAGAAGACTCGACGTAGCTTCTCAAACGCTGTCCAACCCAACCGAATTCTTCTGTTCACCTCGTCCTCAAAGTTGTTTCTACCTAACTTCAAAGTCTGCCCGAGGTACACATACATTTTGAACAACTTCGAGAACGGCACCGTGTACCGCAATCGGTTCCGGTAGTACATGTTCGTTGAACATGACCTTGGTTTTATCCATGTTCATCCGTAGGCCGATGCGTACAGAAGTGTCAGCTAGGTCATTCAGCATTTGCTGTAGGTCCTGCAGCGTCTCTGCCATGATGACGATGTCGTCTGCAAATCGCTAGTGAGAGATGTATTCGCCATTGATGTTGATGCCACGCCCTTTCCAGTGCAGCGTCTTGAAAACGTCCCCTTGTCTCACTCCTCGATGCAATGGGACGGGCCTTGTTTGCTGATTCTGTACTTGGACGGACATGGTGGCGGCTTCGTAGAGACATCTGATCACTTGGATGTATCGCCAATATACTTGGCAACGATGCAGGGACTCCAGAACAGACCAGATCTCGATCGAGTCAAAGGCTTTCTCATAGTCCACGAATGCTAGACACAGGGGCTGATTATATTCTTCGATCTTCTGTATAATCTTCCGCACTGTGTGGATGTGATCTATGGTGCCAAATCCGCTCCGAAACCCAACTTGCTCCGGTGGTTGGAATTCGTCGAGTCTTTGCTCAAGTCGGTTCGTGATGACTCTCGAAAACAGCTTGTAGACATGGCTTAGAAGGGATATGGGTCGATAGTTCTTCAACCTGGTCTTGTCACCCTTTTTGAAGAACAAGACGACCACACTCCTACTTCACGCTTCCGGAGTTCTCCCTTCAAACAGGACAGCGTTGAAGAGCTTTTGGAGCTCCCTTAGTACGGGTTTACCCCCGGCCTTTAGCAGCTCTGTTGTAACGCCATCCTCTCCAGGGGCTTTTTAATTTTTCAGCTGTCCAAGAGCCATCTCGATTTCGTCAATGCTAACTTCTGGCAGGTCTTCGGTGTAGTGACGTGTTAATGTGGCTCTAGAGTCCTCATTTTCGGGATCAGGTCGAGATGTATGCGAAGCTTATAACCGGCCATAGAAGCTTTCCACTTCCAAAAGGACTGCCGGCTTCGAAGCAACGACTTCTCCACTTTCTGTGGTCAACTTTGTCAGGCGGCTTCTTCCAAGAGATTGTACGAAAACTTTTGATCCCCGATTTTGCTCGATCGCTCTTTCAATTGAAAGAGTATTGGAGCACCGGAGGTCGTGTCGTACGAGTTTACTGATCTCTCGGTTTAGAGTCCGCTTTGCCGACAAAGTGACAGGTGGGATTTCACGTCGTTTCTTCATCAGTCCTAGGGTCCTTTCTGAAAGCTTCGACTTCCTGCCCTTACGCTGCATTTCACAAAATCTCGTACCTTCTTCCCTGAGGATCCGAACCACATTTTCGAGGTTCTGGTTTACGTCGATTGTGGTTTCCACGGCAGCAAATCGGTTTTCAAGTTTTGACTGGAACGTTTCAGATCCTGTCATGGCTTGGAGCAGAGTCGGTCGGAGCCTGGATTTCATCAAACAGACACGTTCCGCCTTAAAGTTGATATTCAGAGAGCCCCGGACAAGTCGGTGATCACTACCGGTATTAAACCTATTGATCACTGAGACGTCTCTGAATATGTGCCTTCTATCCGTCATGATGAAATCGATCTCATTTCTGGTCATAGCATCGGGGCTTTGCCACGTCCACTTCCTTTGGGGTATTTCTTGAAGAAAGAGTTCATCAAAAAGAGCCCCTCCTGTTCGAGGAAGTTGACCAGCATTTGCCCCCTATGATTCCTGCTTCCAAATCCATGGGATCCTACTACCGATTCACCGCAATTCTCTACTCCCACTTTAGCGTTGAAGTCACCCATAACAACGTTGTAGTGAGTCTTAGTTGTGAAGTGGAGGGCCCTCGATATGTCATCGTACATATCCTACACCTCGTCGTCCGAGTGTGCCGAGGTCGGTGCGTACACTTGCACAAACTTGAGGCTATACCTCTCAGTGAGCTTGATAATGAGCACCACCACGGCCACGCCACGGCCGTACGCTACCCTGTTCGACACACTGGAAATTTCCACAACGTTGTCAGATAGGGACTTATTTACCAGAAACCCAACGCCTCCTTGGGATTGTTGGTCTCCCTCGCGGAAGTACATTAGGTGGCCTGAGTCGAGGGTTATGGTGTCCTCCCCCTCTCTTCGGACTTCACATAGCCCTAAGATATACCACCTAATCTTCCCAAGTTCCACCTCAAGTTGCGCCAGATGCGAGTCTAGCCGTAGCGAGCGTCCGTTGTACGTAGCCAGGGTCAGTCGGTTGTGGTGGCCTCCCGTAGCCCGGAGATTCTTCGCACCCCCTGCCCCGCCTTTACCGTGGTCGCCACCATGACCAGGAATAGCTGTTGCGTCTGCATGGGGAGGGTTTGCCCATAATCAGAAGTCACTAACTATAGACCTGTCTCTAAACTCTGTATAGTGGCTAAAGTTTTTGAAAAAGTAGTCTATGACCAGGTATACTCAGCCCTAAAAAATTATTTCAGTCCTTCGTAGCACGGTTTCTTAAAGGGCAGATCTACTGTCACTAATCTTGCCTTACTAAATGATTTTATCACTGACACTATGGACAAAGGTAAGAAGGTTGATGTGGTATACTATACTGATTACAGCAAGGCCTGTGAACGTATAGACCATGATATCGTTCTATTAAAATTAAATGGCATGGGTATCCACGGTGACTTGCTGCGGTGGTTTTCCTCGTATTTGGAGAATAGAACTCAAGCTGTAGTTCTCAATAACTATATCTCTGGCTGGATGCCTATCTCCAGCGGCTGTCCTCAGGGGTCTTTGCTTGGACCCCTTCTATTTACGATATACGTGACAACATAGAATTATGCTTTAGATCATCGAGACTCCTATGTTTTGCTGACGATATGAAAATTTTCGCAGCGATCTCAACACTTGAGGACATGACCGCGATTCAAGCTGATTTGACTCGTTTGGAGGAGTACTGTCGAATCAACAAGCTAGATCTGAATGCTACAAAATGCTCGGTGGTGACATACTCGCGAAAGCGATCCGCTATAACTACAGCCTATATATTAAACGGTGATTCGCTGCCTAGATGTGCTTCCGTCCGGGATCTGAGTGTCACGCATGACTCGAAGCTGATCTATGAAGAACACATAGATGCAATCGTTGCCAGAGCTTCTAAAGCATTAGGATTCATAATGCGACTGTCTAAGGGCTTCAAACAGGCAAAAACTTTAAAAATTCTGAATTGTACCTTTGTTAGAAGCCATTTAGAATATTATTATAGATTGAGAATATCCAGAGAAGGTTCATAAAATATTTGTGCTTTCACCAGAAAGAAGAAGTACCATTTACTACCCCTTACAACGCGTCGTGAAATCGCTGATTGTACCCTATTATTAAAATTTTTTAGTAACGAAATTGACTGCTGCGAACGGAATTTAATATTCCGTCAAGAACTCGCTATAACCCACCGCTGAGTGTACCATTTGCACTGACGAACTATAGAAAAAAATATTTTGTTATTCGTTCAACTAGAAGCCTCAATAATGTGTGTGAACAATTTGGAATTGATGTTTTTAATGTTAGTGTAACGGGAGCGAGGAGGTGTTTAAGCCTTAAATTCTTCAGGGGTGATGGTGAGGGGTCCGAGTAGTTATTGTTATGGGTCCTGTCTGTTTTGTGTGTATATTATTACGTTCTGTGTAATTTGTAAGTGATCTGTGCCTGTAACTTATATAATACCTCTTGATCATATTCTGTATTGTATTATGCACTGTAACTTATTTCTGATTTATATAAGTGAGGATTTGTGTTCACACCGTGTCATAATGGAGGTGCGGCGGAAGGAGTTTAAACCGGTTACTCGCTGGTTATGCGATCGCCACACCTTCACCTCTACGCGCCGACGTTCGACGACTTATTTTGCCTATGTATACACGTCTTACATTATATTCATCGCAATGACCACATAAAATCTATACATAAGTTTCACTATTTAAATTCCTATTTGGAGGGGGAAGCATCTCAAGTAATTAGTAATTTAGAGGTTACAGAGTCTAATTATACTGAGGTTTGGCAACTCCTTTGCGATAGGTATGATAACAAAAGGCAATTGATTAATAATCATCTCAATTCCCTGTTCAATATTCAACATCTAGGTCGCGAATCAACGAAGGGATTGGGGTATTTGGTTGATCACGTGTCTAAAAACTTACGAGCTATAGCGACTAAAAAAAGTGTGTTTATAAACACACTTTTTTTTTTTTTCTTTACGTGTGGAAATCCCCTTGGACCGTCACCCCGCCGGGGCAGCTTTAATAGTTTATAATGAAAATAACCGTCCGTGTGGTGACGGATTAAGAATACAGAGTGTCACCACCCCTATTCATCCCGTGGGTGTCGTAAGAGGCGACTAAGGGAGAAAACTACGCAGGACAACAACACTGCAGAGAGAAGGAAAACTTGGAACAAACCCTATACCAACCCGTCTGGCCAGCGTCTTATAGTAGGCCAAAACCTCCTTTCTAAGGGGAGGCCTATGTCCAGCAGTGGACTATTAAAGGCTGTTGATGATGATGATGATGATGAAAATAATGCTGTAATTTAATATATATAAACTCTTAAATATATGTGTGCATGATTTTCAATATTTTTTTGCTTAAAAAATATGCGTCTCCGCGTGTTGAAAGTTTTACGTAAGTGCTTATAATAGTTGTAACCTTTGTGGAAAAAAAATTTCAAGCCCAAACTCGATGTACGGAAAAGGAAAGTTGAGCCCTCGATTCCCTCCTAGCGACCGAGTACAGGTACTTTCCGAAGCAACCGTGCCCGGAAAGCACCTGCGTCAGCCGGAAGGAAAGGGTCCCGTGCTGCCGCCCTGCCCACTCGGCGATGACCGGCTGGAGAGCCTCCACGGCGGCGAAGCCAGCGCGTGGTGTCTCCAACCGGAACGACCATCTGACCATGGTGGCTCGGCGAGCGGCTTCGCGCCACTCGCGCACGTCTTCGGGCGGAGGGCGAAATCCGCTCTCCGCCCGGAAGCCAGCCACTCGCCGATAAACTTCGGCGAGCACTTCCGCCTCCAAATCCCACGGGGGTGTTCCGGCCAAGGCGCAAGCCGCCTCGATGGACACCGTGCGGTATCCGCGTAAGGCTGGGTCAACCCACTGATAAGTGGGACACTTTAATTATACACATGGTCTCAGCAAAGCTCGACAGTAATACTAATTTTAAATGGGAAGAACATAGGAACTTGCTTGATGATATGCCATCACTTTTTGATTTTCATAAATTTTTGAAGTGTCACATCGCAGCCCAAACGAGACTTATTCAATACACACAAGTTACCAGTGAAATCTTTGCAAATTTCAGTTCCTTCTGGCGCTTTATCTATTGCTTCTGCTTCTTGTGTTGTCTGCAACGGCCAGCACCGCATCTACGACTGCTCCTCGTTCCTGCTCAAGTCCATTGAAGATAGGATTAAAGGGGCGGTAAATTTAAAACTTTGTCGCAATTGTTTACGCAAGGGTCATTCTCACCGTTGTAGGTTGGGCCCCTTGACTTTGCTGCATAGGGAAGTCTCTCAGGCTGACAATACTCTTGTGAGCCCGCCAGCGCAGCCCGACACTCAGGTCACGACTGGTGTGGCTACAGCTCACAACAATCAGGTTTTGCTATCTACGGCACTCATTGATGTTTATAACCCTGTAACCAACGCTTATCGAACCGTTAGATGTCTTTTGGACAGCGGGAGTCAAACTTCTTTAATCACTTCAAGCTTGAAACACCAGCTAAAGTTGACTCCTCAGCTTACTAATACAAGCGTAGTAGGTGTAGGTAATATTACTATGTCATCTGTGCCCGAGCGTTGTAATATAATAATAAGATCTAAATATAACAAGAAAGTGAATTTAAATACATCGTGTTTAGTTTTACCCACTATTTCTAGTAACATACCTCACAAATACTTTAATATTTCTCACTTTAAACTCCCGTCTAACATTAAACTCGCAGATCCTAATTTTAATAAACCAGCACCTATCGATATTTTAGTAGGTGCCGATCTATTTTGGTATATAATAGGGTCTGAGCAAATAAAATTAGGCAAGTGCTTACCTATCATACGTAAGTCTAAGTTAGGTTGGATATTGGCAGGGCCTATGTATGATAGAACTTCATTAAAACAACCATTAACTCATTGCAATTATATTTCCACAAGTGACAATTTAGATAAACAATTAACGAAGTTTTGGCAGCTGGAGCAGATCCCTCAGCCTACTGCCCAGCACACCGATGTCGAAGCCGAATGTGAACAACACTTTGTCGAGCACACATACCGCAACAAAGACGGTCGGTTTTCGACTTCCATTAATCACCGAGCCCGATTGCTTAGGTGATTCATATCGACTAGCTAAAAAACGGTTTATCGGATTGGAAAGGCGATTTAAAAACAATCCAGATCTAAAAACATCCTTTCAACAATTTATTTCAGAATACGCTAACCTAGGCCATCTTTCTGAGTCTAAAACTAAGCTACCTTATACTGAATTTTTTGTACCACATCATTCTGTACTCAAACCATCTAGCGAGTCAACTAAAACTCGAGTTGTATTTAACGGCAGTGCCGCCACAACATCGGGGTACTCAATCAATGATCTATGTTGGTTGGGCCGTGTATACAAGACTCTCGTTTTAATATCTTGCTTAGATTCAGAACATATAAATAAATAAATATGTAGTGACAGGTGACGTTGAAAAAATGTATCGGCAGATTTTGGTTCAAGATTGTGACTGTGATTTACAAATGATACTCTGGCGAAATAATGAGAATGAAAGGTTAAAAACATTAAGACTCAACACAGTTACGTACGGATATTCTAGCGCCAGCTTTTTAAGTACACATTGCTTGTGGCAGCTGGGAGAAGAATGTGACACATACATTAAAACTATTATTCAAAACGATTTATTGACAGGGGCGGACTCGGAGGATGAATTATTAAAAATAAAAATTTCAATCGAGCTGGCTTTGGCAGCCGGTTGTTTTCCTCTTACGTACCGTAAACGTAAGTTTTGTTCCAACTCAAAATTAATTTTAAATTCTTGTCAAAGTCTTAATCCTCAAGGTAGTCTTATACTAAGTTCCTATTCACATACTTTGGGAGTAGGCTATGAGTCTGCTGCTGACGTCATATATTTCCCCACTCAATACAACACAAAAAACGTTTCCCCTACCAAAAGATCTATTTTATCGGACTCATGCAAAATATTTGACCCTTTGGGTATTTTATGTTGTTTAACTATAGTGCCTAAAATTTTAATTCAAAAATTATGGTTAGCTAAACTTAATTGGGATGAGCCCGTGCCCGATTTTATTGAGGCATCTTGAAGACAATTTGTTAACGGTTTATTTTTATTACAATCACTACAAATTCCTCGGCACGTGTTATGTGATTCCTCTAACTATATAGAAATGCATTGTTTTTGCGACAGTAGTAAGAACGCCTATGCGGCCTGTGTTTATCTAAAATCTATGAATCATCGCGGTGACGTCGCAGTCCGGCTCCTGTGCGCCAAGGCGCGCGTGAGTCCGGTGGCACCCACTACGATTCCCCGATTAGAGCTTTGTGCTGCAGTGCTCGGCGCTCGGTTAACGACAGCCGTTGTGCGCACATTGCGCTGCCAAATTAATCGTATTTTCTACTGGACGGACTCTTCAATTGTACTAGCGTGGTTACAAACTAGCCATAATAAGTGAAACACATTTGTTTCGAACAGAGTAGCAATTATTTTGGAATTAACTGACGGCTCCGTGTGGCGTCACGTGCCCTCCGCGTGCAATCCTGCGGACTATGCATCTCGCGGTGTTGACGCGCATAACTTAGATAAATTATACATGTGGTGGAACGGACCATCCTTTCTATATGAATCTGAATGTAATTGGCCACAATTATATACTAATAAATTAAATTTTGATGAAATTCCGGAAGTGAAAACAACTGTTATGTTAACAAATGAAACTCAAACCAATAATACATTAATTAATTTCGATAAATATTCTAAACTTAAAACTATTCAACGGTTTTTTGCTTATGTACTTAGGTTCCTACATAACTGCCGTAATACAAATAACAAGCTCATAGGAGTTTTGCAGCCTGAGGAACTCGAATCTTCTTTTAAGCGATTAGTTAAAATGTCGCAATTTAAGAGCTTTCATGTTGAATTAAAAACTCTTGTAAATAAACAACCATTGAGTTCTAAGAACTCCCTTATATCATTGAATCCCTTTTCAGATAGTGAAGGCATATTGCGTGTAGGTGGCCGCCTCAACTCATCCTATTATTCTTTTGAAAAGCGCCATCCTATGCTTTTGCACGCTAAACATAGACTTGCGAGACTACTCTTTCAGCAGGAGCATCTGCGTCTCTTTCACGCTGGTCCCCAGTTGCTTCTCAGTTCCACGCGTGAGTACGTGTGGACTGTGGGCGGGCGCGACCTCGCACGCACTGTTGCAACGTGTCGTGACGTATCGCCGCTGCTAGAACCCTCACTCCTCTCATGGGAGCGTTGCCTTCTGAGCGCGTAACTCCCGACTTTCCATTTGTTAGTGTCGGTGTCGATTTTGCTGGACTGTTTTGACGTGACAACGTCTTATAATTCGATGGAGCCGGCTGCACGCACGAAAAAACATGACTCATGCGGCGTTACCTCGCTCTGAGGCGTTCCATTTAAGGCGTGAAGTGCAAGCGAGAGCGCGGAACGAGTGACAAAGAGGCACAATCGGCCTCCGCGTTCGGCAGCGTTCGACATCTGTCTCTCTCCTACTTGAGTGAGCGATGCGTCCGCGTGGACAGCTGCTACTCGTATACAATAATACATTTTTGAAAAATGCAACCATTCCATCAGTATTTTCTTATGACGTTGTCACGTTCAACTAACGTCAGTAAACCGACTTTACAGACAACCGATTTTTTTAATTACAGATAGGAAGGGACGAGGTTGCAAAATTAACAAATGTTACTTAGCTGTTTCTGTTTGCACTAGGTTTAAGTGTATTCATTTAGAGGCCGTAAGTCAACTATCAAAGGAAGCTTTTATATTATCTTTACGTCGTTTTATATCTAGACGCGGAAAGCCACGTGAGATTCTCTGCGATAATGGTAGGAATTTTGTCGCAGCCGCCAAAGAGATTGGTAACTTTTTAAACGAAAATTCTACTTCTATCTCCTCCTTCGCGTCAGAGGAAGGGATAAAATTTAAGTTTCAACCAGCCTACGCTCTCCATTTCGGGGGGTTATTCGAGTCAGGCGTTAAGTCCGCGAAGTATCACTTAAAAAGAATTTTAGGCAACTGTCACCTAACTTACGAGGAATTGGCTACCTTATTCAATCAAATAGAAGCCATCCTCAACATTCGTCCTTTGTGTCCTATTTCTTCGTCTCCAAACGATTTCCAACCCTTAACTCCAGGTCACTTCCTCATCGGCCGTGCCATTGACTTCCATGCCATCGCCTTCCATGGAAGGCCTTAACGAAGCCAGACTAGATCTATACGTCACTAGACTTGAAACTATACGTCAACATTTTTGGAAGCGCTGGCAGCTGGAATACGTAGCCGAGCTCCAACAGCGAACCAAGTGGCGCAAACCAGACCGCCCTATTCAGCTGGGTGAATTGGTGCTTCTTAAGGAGGACAACGCGCCCCCTCTGCATTGGCATCTCGGCCGAATTTCAAAACTTTTTCCTGGACCAGACGGGATTTCACGCGTGGCTGACGTTACTACTACCACTGGCACCTATCGACGAGGTGTGAAATACCTCTGCCCCTTATTGGACGAGCCTACAGAATCGTTGAAGACTTCCGTCTTCAAGGGCCCCCAGGATGTTCAGGCCGTGTCTGGTTATCGTCGCTGGTTATCGCCAACCCAAGACACCAGTATTCATCAATTTGTAATTGGCTATCTGTTTTCTTGACTGCTTTTATTGTGATCATCATAGCTGTAAATCCTCCATAGTTTGTAATAAATAAATAAATAAATAAATAACCGCCACGCTGGGCAGGCGGGTTGGCGATCGCAGGGCGCAGCTTGTCGCACCGGTAACGCTGCTGTCCGTCACCGGCCTGTTGTATTTAGCTACGCCTATTGGGATGGATATACCGCCGTCGGTCGGTCGCCAGAGCCTCGTTCGTCGTTCAGCAGATTGCACCGCGGGCAGGTAAGGTTGGCTTGGGGCGAAAGATGGAGGTTCGCCCCTCACACCCCCCTTATTTATTCTTTATTTATTTTCTCCTTAACCTCTCCCGATGAAATATCTCTTTCCAGGGTGTTGAAAGCATTGCGAATATCGAGCTGTAATACAATGCTGCCTTTGTTCTCCGAATCTATCACTAACGCTAGCGTGGCGTGCCGAAACCCATCTCGTCTCTAACGGCTCGACATGCTACTTTGGCGGTCAGACGGCGAAAAACGGCTTCTTGGCCAACGCAAACCGCCGTATAGGTACGGAGAAACCAATGGGTTTAACTGACCACTGAGCAGGTAATTTACAAGTCTTTTCAGACACCCCAAAAGGCGCCTCCCGTTCTCACCAGCCGATACAGATGTGAGTTCCCTAAGGTGTCCTGGCCGGAACCCGTCCTAGTCCGCCGCTAATCCGCTGTAAAAGGAGCCGATCGCGGACACCACGCCCTCCACCGTAACCGTCATCGGGACACATATGTCTGGACTAATAGGAAAATTTAAAGGAGGCGAAGGACCCGGATGCTTAAATCTCATGGCAGTGAGTGTGTCGGAATCCCGTTCAGCAAAGGAGTCCTTCGTCATAAGAAGACGCACAGCACCCCTTAGGTCATCGTCAAAAACTTTGGACTCAATCATCCTCCTGTTAGATCGCAATCCAGGGCCACTCCTCTCTGTAGCCTTCTCCTCACCGGGCATACCCAGACTGCAGGCCAGGACATTTGCTTTGACTTTACCCGTCATGTTGCCAGGTAGATTTCTGGATGAAATCCTTAACGCAGTGTATGCAAAAGTGAGAAATATGCTCCATTCACCCACACCGTTACGATCTACACATGAATTGATAACATCGAAGAGCACCGGGGATGTGACGGAGAATCGGAACCTAATGACCTAAAAAGTATAATGTGAGTAAGTATATTGTAACGTTGCATTTCGCACCATTACAAAAAAGTTAATTATCGACGTGTTATTATTTTGTAGGTTGCTTTGACAGATAAATTTTCTGACGTTTCAGTAAAGCTCCGAGAGATGGCGTCACAGTCGAGATTTTTCAGTCTATTTTAATCGACTATTGTAGTGATTCTATGGCAGTTTTTTTGCACTTCTTGCTTTGGCAACACTTTTTTGTCGCATTTGCATCTTCCTTTTTTTTTTTTACGTGTGGAAACCCGGGCCGTCACCCCACCGGGGTTTGCGGCGGGGTGGTGTGTCGGAATCGGACCGATGGACCCATGATATTGGAGGGCTTCTCTGATGCAGCTGAATGGCAGACTATTGAATGCGTTGGCGATGTCCAATGAACAGAATCGTGCAGTGGGCGGAAAGAAATTTATTGGTTCTCAATCCAAATAAGACAAAATACATGATATTCGGCACTAAAATAAATCTGAACTCACTTCCCAGTTTTAACATAACCCTTTGGGACAATCAATTGAGAGGGTGAATGAGGCCCGTAATCTTGGCCTGCTTATCGATTGTAATTTAAGGTTCGAAAAGCACGTTGCTGAATTAATTCGAAACTGTTTTTATAGGTTGCGCATGTTGTACAAGATACGACCGTTTCTGTCCGAGAGCCTGCGAATACGGTTGGTTGAGTCGCTGGTCCCATCACAATTAAACTACGCCGATACGGTGTATGGGCCACGGCTTCTAGCTCGCACGGATAGGTTGATTCAGAGGCTCCAAAATGCTTGCACCCGTTTTTGTTTCAGGATACCACCAAGAACTCACATCACTCTGTTCCTAAATGACAACTATGTCCTCAAAATGAAGTCTAGGCGCAAGCTTCACTTAGCATCACTAATGTTTGGCATTGTTAAACACCGCGAACCAGCTTACCTGTTTCGTAAATTGGAATGGGTGTCCAATAGACGTGATTGTACGGTGAGACAATGCTCACGGCAACTCTCTATATTAGCATAAAACGCTTTAAAAGGTAGTTTCCGCTATGCGGCCTTAAAGATATGGAACAATTTACCGCCGCCTATAAGATCGTCAAATACGATTGGCACTTTTAAATATAGATTGCGGCGGTATCTCATAGACGCACAGCGGAGACTGGATATGGCCACTGTGAACACTTCCCTGATTTAACGTGAGCGCTGTCAGAATCAGGGATGAGGGGCGTGCATGCTTTACTTTAGAGTAGTAGTAGTAAACTTTAGAGATTTATAGATTTACGTTGTTGGATATTGTATATATCGTAGTGTATTTTATTGTGATCTGCATATCTGTAATTTGTCTTGTTATATATTATTGTTATATATTATTAATGTTGTGATGTATGTATACAATGTGTACTACATGTGTTATTAATGATCTGCAACAGGGTTTACGCATAGCATCATTTTGGGCCCAATTGAAAACCAGCGTCAGGCTTCCATCTGACATAGGGCTGAATTGGGTCCGTTTTTGGCATCGTTGGTAATCCAAGTTGCAATTGTTCAAACTGTTGTATTATTGCCAAAATAAACGATTTTTCTTTCTTTCTTTCTTCTTCTTTCAATGACACCGCCAACAGCACGCCGCCACAGCTCACCGCCTCTTCGGTCATGGCCCTCAGGCGCAGCACCGGCGTCCGACAGATCGGGGCCCACCTCGCAAAGATGCCGGTCGATGCGGGCAGAGAGAACTCTCACAAACAATTTACCTACCTCGTCCAGCAACACGATGGGCCTGTAGGCTGCGACCGAATCGGCAGGCCGTCCCGGCTTCCTCAACAGGACCAGCTTCCCGCTCTTCCAGCACTCAGGGAAACGTCCGGACACCAAACTAGCGTCGAACACCTCCCTGAGGCGGTCTGCCATATGTTTGAGGGCTAGGGCCAGCACTCGTGCCGGTATCCCGTCTGGCCCAAGGGCGGTCTTCTTGGAACGAATCCGTAGAACAGCCGCCCCTACCTCCGAATCCCGGACAGGCGGAACATCATCCCCGCTCTCCCTGTCGTTTCCGGCCAAGGAGGCCATTGACGGTGCTGTGTGCTCCGCCCGTTGCGGGAATAATCCCTCTACCACTTCCTGCAGGAAGCTGGGCTGGAGAGTCTTCGTAAGGGAGCCTGACGCGCGGAGCTTTTGTCGCACCGCGCGATAAGGACGACCCCAGGGGTCACGATCGAGACCCTCCAGCATCTCCTTTCTTTTCACTTCTTTGGCGCGGCTAATGGCCAGCTTCAGAGTTTTCCGTGCTTCTCGGTACTCCTCATGAAGCCGGTTCTCCTCACCGTCTCCGCGGTGGCACCGCCGACTGCGGGAGGACCTCCGGGCACGTGTACAGGCCGCACGGAGGTCTGCCAACTCCTGGGACCACCAGTAGACCTCCTTCCTTGGAGGCCGACGACCTTGGATGCGGGGCATGGCCGCATCGCAAATCTGCGTAATCGCATCGCAGAAGCGACCAGCCCCCATATCGACCTCCTCGGTCGGAGCCTGCGGAGACAGCCAAGAGTGAATAATGGCCGCCTCCTCTAGTAGGTCCCTGTCGAGCTTGGCGACAGCCCACCGCGGGAAGCGGGAAGGGCGCCGCCCCGCGTGACCCCTACTGGGCTCCTGGGACCGGGAGAGCTCGAATCGGATGTACAAATGATCCGAGAGCGTCTCGACCTCTTCCAGGACACACCAGTTCCTTACTCGTGCGGCGACTGCAGGGGTAGCGAACGAAAGGTCCACTATCGACCCCCCCTGCTGTCGCACGCACGTGTTGGTGGAGCTTCTGTTCAGAAGACAGAGGCCACCGAAGCCGCCCACTCCTCTACGGCCTCGCCCCTTGCGTCCGACCTGGGGGAACCCCACGCAATGAATTTAGCGTTGAAGTCCCCCAGCACAAGGACGTGCCCAGACGCTAGTCGCCGCATCGAGGTCTCCAAGCTGTTAAGGAAAACCTCAAAGTCGCTCAAACTCCGGTTTGGGGGAGAAGTATACACCGTATATAGTGATTCCCCCCCCCCACTTAGTAGCAACTTATCCAGTGCCCTTGTCTCTTAGCGACAAGGGCGGGGAATGAGCCGCCGTAGAGCCGACGACTGCCACGGAGCCGTCCCGATCACCCAACCAGTTTGGATGGGAAGGAACGTAATAGGGCTCCACGGCTACGGCCACACCGATCGACATCTGTGCCATGGTTGCATTTGCATTTGCATCTTCCTGGGCGAAGCTGAACAGGGTAGACATGTTGTGATTTTTGAAAGATGGAAATGTAATCCGTTTCCATTTGTTATAATCGGAGGGTTAAATCACCTTTTATTGTTGGCCAGTTTTGTTAAGAAAACCGAGTTTTTTAATGGAAATATTATTTTGCCTTTTTGGTAAGTTTTAATTCGACGGGGTCGGCACGTTTTCGTACTTGGCTTAAGGACACTAGTGTTCTAAATCTTTGATTTTTTGGTTACAGGAATTATTAATTAATAGTAATGAGTGACTCTACCGGCATAGCCTCAGAGATCACTGACCCGCGCAAGCCCCCCCACGACGACAACGTGAGGATACAGTTGGGGGGG